>JAOVVI020019406.1:0-10122 GCA_028571085.2 Nepenthes alata | reverse complement strand
AGTTTAATTATGGGCTTAGGGTTGTGTTGCCATTGACGGAGGTTATTCAATGGAGAATAATCCGGTCCGTCACACCGGACCCTTCCGCATATGCTTCAGAATGGTAAGGAACCCAAAGGCTCCATAATCTGTACAACACTCGAGGACTTGGGATGCAACATTGGCGCCTTCTGTGAAAAACGGGACGAGAAGCCTAGAGTCTCTTTCTCAACTTTATTCAAAAACATCAAGAATGGTGAACACCAGGGCACAAGCCAGTGCCCCAGCGATAAACTTCGTCGTTCGCAACAACGAACCCTCTGTGGTGAGCCATGCGGATACCCGCCTAAAGCCCGACGTCCACCACCTAGCCGCGGACATGGGCGACTTGGGGCTGGTACTCCAGGCCCTCTTCAGCCAGACAAGTACCCCTTGGGTGGGGGTTGCCCTGCCAGCATCTTAGGCGTCCTCCTCCAGGCGAAGGAGGCGTCGCGCAGCCGCCCTCAGGAGAAGATCCAGCCGACTTGACGAGGCTGGGGTTCAAGGTGGCCTCCGGCAGAAGAGACCAATCTGCGGCTGAAGGCCACCCAAGCAGGGACGAACTGAGGGAAAGCCCAGAGTGGCATAACCCCCGCAACTACTGCACACAGGGGAGGCCGACCGCCGTGGACTCCAACAGTGAGCGGCCCAACTGTACAGAGAGCTGTTGCCACTGACAGATCCAGTTGCGCCCCTAGGACCACGCGGAGCTCCGCGACATTATCAACACACAGAGGGGGGCGTCTGATCCATCAATGGAAGAGAAGGTGAAGGTGCTGTGGGACCTCCTCCACATGGAGAGACCGGCACAGTCCTCCACCGACCTTCGAAGGTCACCTTTCGCTATGGACCTGCAGACTCAACCACTACCCCACAAGTTTAAGATGCCCGTCCTAGAAGGGTATGACGGAAGCAAGGATCCGTCGAAAGTAAGGATACGATGGAAGGGTACGGCAACCGTGGCACCTGGTCCGCCTTCACCAGAGGTCGGACGAAAGTCTGAAGCGATTTCTCAACTACTTCATCGCTGAGGCACGCCGGATCCCCCACTCTCCGACGAGCTGAAACTCAACGCCATCGTTGCTACGTTGGTAGCAGGGGATTTCTTTAAGCACCTGTCGCACCAGCATCCTCAATCCTTTCGGGAGGATGAGGCCATCGCCCGTGCCTACATCACAATCGAGGAGGCAAATGAGGCAAAGCACCCTCAACGCGTAAACCGCCCCCTGGAAGCTCCCAGGCCTACCAACGGCCATAAGAGCAGCGGCAACAGCAACCGCTTCCTGGATCGTGGCAAGCAACCACGCCCTTTGCAGTGATATAGGAAGGAGCACGGACAGACATCCCTGACTTTCCTGAATGATACCCGCGCGAACATCCTGATGTAAATTCAGGACAAAAAGTTCTTCAAATGGCCAAAAGCACCAAAGGGCCCGAGTGGCAGCGACTAGATGAAGTACTGCCAGTATCATCGTTGCCTTGGACACTCTATGGAGAACTGCAGGACGTTGCAGTAGGAAATAGAAGACCTGATCTACCGCGGATACCTTAAACGGTTTGTGAAGGGCCCAGGGCAAGCCCCCGCAACCTCGGAGGGTGAGGCCACTGACCCCCTCAGGGCCGTACGTTCATTGACGTAATTAACCTGATCTCCATCACTGCCGCCAGGGGTGCTAGGAAGAATGAACAAGAGCTGACTTCCAGCAACAAGAGAGAGAAGATAGGGGACAGGAGTGGTGTCATTAGCTTTAGTGGCGATGATATAACTCATGTAACCTTCTCCCATACTGATCCCCTTGTTGTATCCACCCTCATTTCAGATGATAAAATCGACTACGAGCTGAAATGAGTCTTCATTGATAATGAAAGCTCGTAGAATTTATTGTATCTCAGTGCCTTTTTAAGCTCGAATTGAGGCAAGGTCAGATAAGAGCGGCCGATGGCCCTTTGTACGGCCTGGACAACGAGCCTATGCTAGTGTAAGGGATAGTCCTACTAGAGGTCACAATGGAAACTTATCAGCCGGCCGCAACGCGAGAGCTAGCGTTCCTTGTCGTCGACCTGTCGTCTATTTACAATGCTATACAAGGCAGACATTTCCTCACGGCCTTCAGGGCCGTGACGTCAACCCCTCATCTGAAGGTGAAGTTTTCCACCCCGTGCGGCGTGAAAGAGGTACTTGGGGACTAGGTGATGGGACGAACATGCTACCAGTCTCAGGTCGCCCCCGTGGCATCAGACCACCCAGACGAAGATCTTGACCTCTGCGACGAATCCCTGCTACAACAGGCCTAGTCGGGACAAGCTACCGAAGTGATCCCTCTAAATCCGCCTGAGCTAGAGAAGTGCGCCCAGGTGGGTAGCTCTCTCCCGCTAGCAGAGCGTGATCGGTTAATCACCTTCCTGAAGGCAAACTCTGACATGTTTGCCTGGGCTTCTGCTGACATGCCCGGGATACCGGCAGAAGCGATTGTCCACAAGCTGGGCCTCAATTTCGGCCATAAGCCAGTTCGGCAGAAGCGTAGGCACCATTCCGTCAAAAAGCTGATAGCCATAAGGGAAGAAGTAAAAAGACTCCTGGATGCCGGGTTTATTCGAGAGGTCCCATACCTGGAATGGTTATCCAACATAGTGCTGGTAAAAAAGAGCAACGACAAATGGTGAATATACGTGGACTTCACCGACGTAAATAAGGCTTGCCCAAAGGATAGCTTTTCTCTCCCCAGGATCGATCAGCTTGTGGACTCCACGTCCGGGCACGAGCTCTTGAGCTTCATGTATGCCTACTCCGATTACAACTAAATTCAGATGCACCCTCAGGACGAGGAGCATACCTCCTTCATGACCGACCAGGGGATATACTGCTATAAGGTGATTCCCTTCGGCTTCAAGAATGCCGGGGAAACCTATCAACGCTTGGTGAACTAGATGTTCGAGACCAGAAGAGAAGAACGTGGAAGTATACGTCGACGACATGCTCGTAAAAAGAAAGGTTATCGATGACCACGTCAATGACCTAGAGGAGGCCTTTCGGATCATTCGGGCACACCGGATGAAGCTCAACCCTGCCAAATTCGTGTTCGGAGTATCCTCGGGAAAGTTCCTAGGCTTCATCGCATCCCGGGGCGGCATTGAAGCCAATCTAGAAAGATCAAGGCCATCCTTGACTTGAACCCTTCGCGGACGGTGAAGGAAGTGCAGAAACCCACCGGGCGACTAACAGCCCTCTCGCGGTTCCTCGCCAGATCCGTGGAGAAGTACTTGCCCCTTTTCAAGGCACATAGGGGGTACAAAATCGTCATGATTCCAATGGACCGAGGAATGTGACGAAGCCTGTAAAGAGTGGAAAACCTACCTCATCAACCCTCCTCTCTTGAGCTCGCCTTGCACGGGTGAGGACCTATATCTCTACTTGGCTACATCGGGAACGGCCTTGAGCTCCATGCTGGTCAGAGAGCATGAGGGGGTATGGCGGCCGGTGTACTATGTCAGTCGGGTACTGACGGATGTAGAGGCTTGCTACCCGCACACAGAAAGAATCGCGTTGACGCTCATCTATTCAGCACGGAAGCTGCAGCCCTACTTTCAATCACACCGGATCATCCTACTAAAGGATTAGCCTCTAAAGTCGATTCTGTAGAAACTAGAGACTTCCGATCGGCTGGTTAAGTGGGCTGTGGAGTTGGGTGAGTTCGACGTGAAGTTCCGGCCACGTCCGGCCATCATGGGTTAGGCCCTGGAAGACATCATTATCGAGGCGGCGACCCTAGCCATGGATGATCCTGGTAGCCCGCGGAGTGTGGGAGACCTCGATGACCCGACGTGGACTCTGAGCGTGGACGGATCGTCCACCCATGCAGGTAGCGGAGCTGGGGTCGTGTTGAAGACTCCGGACGGTGTGGAGATTACGAACTCTATCGTGCTGATCTTCCCATCTACCAACAACGTGGCGGAAAACGAGGCCCTTCTCGCAGGACTTCGCCTGGCAAAAGAATGTTTCGTAAAATTATTGGTCGTACATAGCGACTCCGAGCTCGTGGTCAACCAGATCCAAGGAAACTTTGAAGCTTCAAACCCGTAGCTTGTGAAGTACCTGGCAAAGGCGAAGACCCTGATCCAGGGGTTCGACCGCTTCCTGATCAACCACATCCCTAGGTCCGACAACTGGAAAGCAGATTGCCTGGCCATGGACATCGTTGCGGGGTCCCCATAGCAGTACGCCAGGGAACCGAGGGAGACTGTGGCCACGCCCAGTATCGACTCCTCGGACCAGGAAGTGCTGCATGTCGACGAGGGGGACAACTGGATGACTTCGTACAGGAGGAACCTGACTGACGGAATTCTACCCGACAACGCCGACGAGGCCAAATAGATCAGGAAGACAACAGGGTGGTACACGCTCCTCGGTGGCAGGCTGTATAGGCGGGGATATTCTGCTCCCTTCCCGAAATGCATTACTCCCAAAGAAGTCGTGTACGCTCTAAGCGAAGTACACCTCGGCATATGCGGCTCACTTATTGGGGGAAAAACATTGCGTTCAAAATCATGCGACAAGGTCTCTATTGGCCAACCCTAAAGCAAGATGCCATGGAGTTCGTTAGAAAGTGCGAGAGTTTCCAGGTCGACGGTTCTGTAATGTGCCTACCACATACAGAGTTACGCATCCTTCAATCCCCGTGGCCCTTTACGCAGTGGGGGATCGATATCCTTGGACCATTAGCCTTGGCCTCCGGGCAAAGGAAGTTCCTAATAGTCGGCATTGATTACTTCACCAAGTGGGTAGAAGCCGTCCCCTTAGCTCGAATCACCTAGCAGAATGCAACAGAATTCCTCCGTCAAGGCATCGTCTGCTTCTTTGCGATTCCCAAGGCCGTAGTGACCGACAACAGGACCTAGTTCATCGGCAAATGATTTATAAAGTACTGCACTGATCTACGCATCAGGCTGGTCCACACGTCTGTGGCGCAGCCTCAGACTAACAGATAGGTCAAAGTCACCAACCGCACACTGCTCCACGGGCTAAAGACCAAGCTGGAAGACTCAGGGGGCTCGTGGGTCGAGGAGCTACGTTTCGTACTCTGGTCGTATCCAACAACCTCGCAGGAGCCAACAAGAGAGACACCCTTTAGCCTCTATTATAGGGTTGAGGCCGTAGTTCCCGTTGAAGTGGGATTACCCTGCCTGCGGGTTGAATATGTCGATCCCACCACCAACTCATAGAGACTCTGGGAGAGCCTTGACCTACTTCCAGAAGTTTGGGCCGCAGCCCGCCTCCGAACCACAGCCTACCATTAGCGTATCGTGTGATACTACAACAAGCGGGTAAAAGCTCGCCCGCTTGAGGTGGGGGATCTGGTCCTTCGGAATGTGGAAGCGGCGGGGAAAGCCGAGTGCAGGAACAAACTCTCCCATGGGTGGGAAGGCCCGTTCCTCATCTCAGCGATCCTCGAGAACGGAGCGTACAAGCTACGTGCCTAGAACGGTAAACTGGTCCCCCGGTCGTGGAATGCCACCAACCTAAGGAAATACTACATGTGACATGGCACTGGCACAGGTAAGGCACGCGCATGCATTCGGAAGAGTGCTTGTACATACATCAAGTTTTTTGCCTAACAAAATTAATTATTCCTGTTAACCTATATTCTCCATTCGTGTGAAGTGTTAGCATGCATAACATTTCGAAACTAATGCAACCTAGACTGCCCCTAAGTCGGGAAGACCATCATCCGTCCGTAAAACAAGGCTTTGCCGCCGTGACAAGTGGCCTGTGAATGGCCACCGCAAAACCTTGGCTCCGCGCCAAGTGACTTGTTAGCGGTCTCATTCAACTCCACATTGGAAGGGTCCCAGCGACCCGCTATTTTGGCTTCTCGCCAAATGACCAAGACGGTCAAGACATTGGGCCCAGGGGCATTCAAAGCTTCCTGACTTACAGCCACTAAAACCTTAGGGGGCAAGAGTTGCAGGCGTGCGGCGACCTTCTCAAAGAAGAGAGCACCCTAAGTCTACGATGGTCGAGGGCTAGGACATTGTGGTGATGACGCCTTGAGTGGGGGCCAGGCACCCAACGCGGATACCGCACAATGAAAGACCTAGACCCAGAGCCCGGCTACTGCGGCCTGAAACCCGACTAGCTCTCAGAGTGGCTCCACGGGACTTGCGACGACGTCCACCTTACTGGATCGAGCTTCCCATCAAACGCGCGAGATGCGATGACATCCTAGACGAAGGACGAGTATAGCGCAAGAAGGCACCGGATTGGAGCCTTGGCAACCATAGCTTTGCATGCTTAGCCGTTGGACGTGAGATACAACCTCATGGATCGCATTGAAAAAGCAATGTATATAGAAAACAAGAAAGGAGATGCTTTTCATTCACTTGTACAAAAAAACAGAAAGAAAAAAGAAGAGAAAAGAAAAGCAATGTACACTGCTAAGACTACTGCGGAGGTTCGGACGGACCGGTCTCCTCAAGAAAATTCCTTAAGCGAGATCTGTCCCGAACCCCGGCATTGCCAGGATGGAAGACCCCTTCCGGTACGTCAGGAGCCACAAATGAAGCAATCCTATGGCATAGGCGAATGCCGTCCTAGAATCGAGTCTCCATCAGGAGATCCGCCTCTGACAGGGTGAGCCGACCCCTCAGATTATTCGACAAGCGTGCATTGTCGTCTTCAAGAGTGGTGAGCGCCACCTCCAGTTGTTCCACTTTCAGCTACAAGCGTCTGTTTTCGTCTTGCGCCTGCTCGCAGTCCCCTCGGGGGGAAGCGATCTAGGCTCTCGTGCGCTGGACGACGAGTTGCCAGCAGTGAAAGCTCCCGCGCAGAAGGGCAGCTAGCTCATCGAGAGGATCGGCCTCCTTAGGGATCTGCGTGGAAAATGGAGATGTCAGAGGAATTCTCAAAAAGTTCTTTGACTGCGAAAGAACGGCTAGTTCGGAGAGATTGTATCTGAGCAGGGTCGGCATCCGGAGGACGTGCCGAATCTCCTGACGCGGACGCGCCATGGGCTCCTCAAGTTCGACCGTGATTCCCGTAGGGCTTGGATGGGTTGGAAGCGTGGAAGGCAAAGGAACGCTTGGGGGCTCTGGCTCTGAAGCCATCTCTCTTATGGCTGTCTTAGCGCTCAGCGGGCCGGCCTCTGGTACGACTTCAGCCCGACGCCACGGGGACATCCCCCAGGATCCAACCCACTGAAATTGGCTAGATGAAGATCACAGCCGGCTCTGAAGATCCCTCCAACTCTGGCACTAGCGCGTATGCTTCCTCTGAGCCGTCGAGGACTGATGTGCCGCCTGCTATGCCTGGAGCCACCTCCGTGACCAGATCGATGAAAGAGCACATAGGAGACTCCTCGCCAGATTGAATCCCCACTTCAGGGATGCCTTGCCCGGCTAACGTCGTGGCAATAATTAGAACGGGTTCGTCGGCCTCCTCCTGGGGCCTGGTGCTTGACGCCGCCTCTGGGACAAGAGCCCAAACCCGCGTTGCGGAGTCAACAACCAACCCCCGCGACCTCTGCGTGGAGGTACCTCCGGCCTCCCTCAACCTCTTCAGGTGAGCCTCAATCTCCTCCTCATCCGAAGATGATTCCAGTAGCGAACAATTTTCTTCCTCGCCCCTATCCGACGGTGGGGGAATGGCGCCTTCCTCAGGGTCCTTCTTGGCAGGACCGGCGGCACACTAGCCCAACGAAGACCCCCACTTAGCTGCCTTGAATGCAATGGATGTCAAAAAATAGCCTAGGATGGAGAATTTCACCATCTGGGACTCGATGGCAGAGACCAACTCTGCCGCCTCCTTAGCATCATCCGTCGACGCTTTCTCATGGAAGAACCTCGAGATTGGACCCCACTCACGCAAAAGTTCAGGGTCAAGGGGCTCATGCAATAAGAAGAACTGACTATTCCAGTTCTTTACCGAGTCGGGGTTGGTCCCTCGAAAGTGGTAGCCGATCTTCTGCAACATGGAGATCCAATCCTCTGACTCCGAGAAGCGAAAAATCAACATGACTGCCTTGGTGTCTAAAGAACCGCCATAAATGCGAGCAAAAAAGCACAGCAAGATCAGATAACAGAGAGCGTTAGGGTGGAACCTCGCCACAGGAATGCAAAATGCCTCCACCAGCGCATACAGAGTGCACGACATGGGATAACGTAACCCCCCTCTCAGATGGTGCTCGTAAACTGTGATGAAGCTATCTGGTGGAGCGTTGGCTTTGCCCTCGGAGCCGGGAGCACGGTAACCCCAATCACTAGGGAAACCATAATCTACAAAAAGAGCGATGATGGCACTGGGTGATAAGACAGACCCAGTGTTGTCGATCCCCTGTCGACTCGCCCTAGAAGTTCGCGAGGAGGGAGACCTTCTCTTTTTTTCCATCTCTTTCTCTCTGTGCGTGACAAGGTTGAAAGATTTTCAGCGTAAGGAAACAAGCAATAGGGAATTTTCCATGGGGAGTGGTTTAAATAGGCAGCAAAGCGCCAATGAGCGGGAAACCCAAACGACGCCCCACTCAGTGTGACTGGGCTGTACGCCTGCCCCACGGAGGCGTCGTGGGGCCCAGAGCAGTCGGCAAACGTGACTGTTTGTTAGATTGCAGATCGACATCGTTTCAGCCGCTTGGCGAAGACTCCCCACTAACACGACCGCATTTGATGCAGGGATTTCGACCATCGAAAAGAACGACAGTGGGACCGCCATAAAAAAAAGAAACGTACGGGAATGAAGATGAACAGTTTAGCCATAGCAAACCACAAAAAACAAAATGGCGCAGCAAAGTATTGAATTTCATTACAATATTCATTAGAAATTTGTTACAACAGATAACTACAAGGGGGAACATTTAACGTCCCTCATATGCTGAAGAGCCGGATACTCCACCAGGTCCGTGTGTCTCCGGGCATTGGAGTTTTGAGAGTCCAAGATGCCGACGCGGAAGTTTGGGTCCTCCTGCAAGACTAGTCTTTGGCTGAGAC
Organism: Nepenthes alata; assembly: GCA_028571085.2. Taxonomy (NCBI): domain Eukaryota; kingdom Viridiplantae; phylum Streptophyta; class Magnoliopsida; order Caryophyllales; family Nepenthaceae; genus Nepenthes; species Nepenthes alata. The sequence continues at coordinate 1,128 of JAOVVI020019406.1, read as the reverse complement.
GGATGCCGTCCTGGAAGTTTCTTTTCAGTACAGGGCCAACTTCCTACGGCTGGAATCTCGACCTCATCTCAGTCCCCATTCGTGCAACCTCTGTCCCAAACTCTTGTCGCACCCAGTCACTCTCTTCTTGGAGAGCCAAAATGTGGGCTCGAGCCCCCATGTTAGCACTGGTGAGCCTGGACACCCTCGCCTCTGATTCCGCCCATGGTTCCTCAAAGTGCGTTGCGTGGGCCCTAAGCTGCTCTATCTCCGATACCGCAACTTGCATCCAGGCCTCAACGTCTTCGACCTCCCTGGCAACACGTCGGAGCGAGAGATCCGCCCTCCCTGGGCCGCTCTCTCATGAGGCTGCGGAGCCCTCCGTCCTCTCAAAGCCTGGAGGCGCTCGCGAGGATCGTGAAGGGCCCACGATGGTGGCCTCCGAGTGACCCCTCTCCGATGCGGTGACATCCGAGACCTGAGAGGCATGGGCCCCAGTTTCGGATCCTCTAAAGGGATATCCCGATCCCGACGAAGAGGACAACTCCTCCATTCGGATTGAAGCAAGAGCTGGCGAAGGAGAAAGGAATCGCAAACGACGCGAAGCTTCCATCGCCAAAGAAGCAACAGGGCCCGTTTTCTGAGAAGGAGTTCGTGCGTTTAAATAGACAGAGTTCTCCCAAAAACAACTACGCCCTGAGAACGAGGAATGCCATAACAAAGCCAACAGTCACGCTCCACATGGGAATCCCTAAAGCCTCGCACGTTTCCAAGGCATATCATCATAACGCAGCGCCCCTCGATCTTCTGCGCAATTAATGCGTCAAACAGACGGATGGATGTGACTGCCATTAATGGCGTTGCAGCCTCCGCGGCCCCAGGAGTCAGAAGCTGCCCTGAAGCCGCGTCGCCCCAATCACTGATAGTATATAGGCTCGAGGGGTGGAACCGACAAAACTGACCGCGAGCGTCTGAAGGTCCTCAAGCACACACAGCAGGGCGCGGCACATTACCGGAAAACAGTCAGAGAAGGAAAGCACACACTATTAGATAAAAGAACAAAGATAAAGGAAATACTTCTTTTATTAATCAAAGCTTCCCTTACAAAGTACAAGATTTATTGTAACGAAGGTACAAGAAAAGGGAAGA
>JAOVVI020019403.1:0-10124 GCA_028571085.2 Nepenthes alata | reverse complement strand
GAGACACATCCGATCGATGCTTGACGCGCCGAATCCAGTAGCCGAGTTCTCGAGGCGTTCCGAGTGACACCTAAAGTGCCGATTCCAAAAAGGGTGTATTTGAGGCGTGCCCAAGGTGCCTTTTTAGTGGCATCCGTACTCAAGGCGCATCTGACTGGTGTTCAAGAACGGTTCGTAGTATAAAAACGTGCACACATGTTTTTAAGGTGAATGACTTATAATTTTCATACTTAGAAAGTGTTATTTTTGAAAAAAAAAAGAAGAAAAGAGAGAGAAAATGGAGAAGAAGAAGATTCGAATATCTAGTTGAACGATGAATCGTGTTTCAGTTTTCATTGACCTTTGATACACTTGAGAAGAATATTTTATTTGTTTTATTTTATACTTTTTCGTCTTATACTTATTATTATTCGATCTATTTATTAGAAGATGTCTAATCCTTATATTTATTGAATTTGTTTAATCGATCTGATTATATAGTAAAAATATTTTAAATTTAAATAAATGGTATGAGTCTCAATAATTAGTGTTTCTTGGACTTTGTTGGCCATAAATTCGGTATGATCAGCTGGGTACACTCCAGTAGAAGTAATTATTGCTTTGTTAAACTTTACCTGCTCAGAAACCATTGATTGGTACACGAGAGAGTTCGTGATTAGGGTTTAATTTCATTTTTTTGGATTACTTATAACCGTTTAGTTTGGCTCTATTGATGGGATTGTTTTTATTATCAAATCTGGTTCAAGCAAAAGCTGGTTACAAAGTTTTAGTTCTCATGGGATTAATGGCCATGTCATAGTAGCTTTTGAGGAGGTTATCTTGTAGATGAGATTCTAGTATGTGTATATAAAGAGTTATATATGTACAATCTTTAGTATGATATTTTTGTACTTAACATGTCTTTCATGCTATAATTAAATAACCTTACGGCTACAATAACAAAATTCATCAAGAAGAGGATTTGTCGAGGCAATTGATAAAAATCTCTCTTGCTTTCTAATTGAGTGTTGTTGGTGTCAACAACTTTAAAAAAGTTTTGATAAGTATAATACATCGAGTAATCATAATGAAACTTTACAGGTATTTACTTTATTATTATTATAAATACATTTTGATATATTAAGCGTAACTTTTACTTATTAAGGCATAAAAAATTCTTAAATTATTGTCTAGCCCTTTGGAATTGAGTTTGCATATGTTCTTTAATGGATGTAATTGTGAAAAGTTTGATTTATGGGATCCTCATACTTCGTAATAATCCCTCATCAAATATAATATGAATTGAATATGGCCCTTTTGAACCTAAAAGGCATTAGCTCCCCATACACAAAACCACTATTCAATTTGCATCTATCATTTCAAAATTTTAGAAGATTTGTACTTTCTTCTATTTTGTCTAGATTCTTGCACTTAGATCCCAAGATTTGCCTAAAATATCTAAATATTTGTCTACTTATATTGAACAAATATACACAGTAATTTTAATGATCGAAGTAAATATGCTTGAATGGTGCATACTTTACTTTGGTGTATATTTACTCGTTGATCTCATTTGGTTATGTCTTGGCCAATGCAATACGATTCCTTTAACTTGATTGTATTTCGACTTGCCATTTATGTCTCAACCGCAATTCACCTTGACACTTTCCATCTTGGAATTCCTACGTGCTTCAACAACTGCACATCCCTACACTCCACCCTCCTGCCAACAAGGCCGACCTCACTAGCTAGGAGCAACACTACCTCTTCTCCTCATCCCTTTTTTTCTCTTTTCTAACTCTCTATTTTACAGTTCCTATCATCTCTCTTGACTACTATCGTTTCTACCATGCATGTGGACCAACACTTTTCTTTCTGTTTAACCAAAATATGTATAAATATAAGACTCATGTGAGTGTGGTTATCTCAATATTTTATTATAAAGAAAGCAATCATGTTATTAATTTACATACCGTTTACGTTTATTTTTTTTTTGTGCGCTTTCATTCCTTTTACATTCGTCCATTCTTGATATGTTGCTTAGGAAAAAAGAGAGAGGAAGGAATAGCTAATGCAATGGCCGCGGCCAAAGAAGTCGATAACCTCATTAAAGTCAATATTAGGAGTGATATTAAAAATCACTCAAATTTGTCATTTATCTTTAACGAGGGAGATGGGTTTAAGAACATTAGGTCAAGTATTTCTAAGGCCATCTTGTTACGATTTCAAATGAAGAAAATCAGTTGGTCCACGTTCCAACCAACCCTCATTCCTTGATTGGACAGTAGTCCCCATTCCTTTTTATTCACAAATAGAGTTAAATATTATAATTATTTTCTTATAAAAAAAGAGTAATATTTTAAAAGAATGTTTAATCCTCGGAGTATACTCAATCTATTGTACGTGTGATTTTATATGTAGATGCTTTGAAAGCTGAAACAATTCTGACTCATTTTGTAACCTCCATTAAGATAAATTAATCATATCATCCCATTTATTTTTTATTCATTCATTGATATAGATTTTTAATACGCTACTTAATGTGATCCTCTGCCATTAGATTGAAGCCTCATTTGTTGATTTTCCTTGTTTTATTTCCACATTGAATTTCTTCCTACATCAATGGACATCAGAAGAGGTCATAGCTCAAGGATTGCAAAGTCATGGGAGAAGGATTGTTTCCATGCTTGAAATTAATTTTAGGAAAATATTTGACAAAATGAGATGAACTAATTTAAATATATAGATAAAGTTGGACAAAATTCTAAAATGGATGAGTTATTATGAAATTCCAAAAGACTTTCAATATGTATATATATATATATTATCAAATTGAGCACCTGAGAAGCAGCTAGCGTGGAAGCCTAGCTACACCCTTGAGGGGTCATCTCTTACACGATTAACTCTCACCCCAACTGACAAAATCGTTCTTCGAAGAATGTTGATAAAAGCACATCAACTGAAATATTTCCTAGAATCTTACTAAAACGGATAAGATATGAAGAAAGACAAGAAAGTGGGATTTGAAGCCACCAAATTAAGAGGAGTTGGTGGCAACACTATCAGGACACTTGTGACAGAATAGGACATCCCTGGGTCACAGATCAAAAGGGTAAGACTCAAATCTAAAGAAATTAAAAGCTTGGTGCTTGAAGATAAGATTCGACAACCGAAAAAGGGTAAAAGAAAAGAAATCTCGAGTGCCACAAAGTCCTAGCCCGATCGATTGAACCCCTCATTATCAGATCTAGAGACCACCTAGTGGCTGATCAACCGTGTGAACCCTCCGTTGAGCCCTTCATTGGGTGTATGATTCCGTAAGCTTATGGTTGTGAAAATCGAATCAGCTGTGTCCGATGAGGAAGTTTGTGTGCCAACCATGGGTGAGCCAAATCTTGTGACGACTCGAGCCCTAATCATCAAACATGACTGGAACCGCTCACGGAAAAACAAAATCTAAGCATAATCTCACATATATATATGATTAGATCATCTCATCATTCATCAACTATAAAAGTGATGGGTTCGTTGAACGTCCATAAAATATAATTAAAGAAGATAATAACATGGTCGCAGCCCGAGAAAACTAAATAAAGGAAATACATCAAATTTTGTGACAATTTAAATCAAATTGACTCAATAGAATAAAGTCTATTGGCCACTGAAATCTTTTTCTCTACCTAAATTTTTTCGCTGTAACGGACGTTTCTCCCACCAAGATAAATAGTATCAACTCAATTTGGAGCCAAGGAAAAAAGCACAGGGGTAAGCCAAAGCACAATAAGTGATAATAATAAAAAATACTTAATAAATAATAAATATCTCAAATATTAAAAATATAAAAATCGTAACATAAATATAACAATCTATCTATACCCGAAAAACCACAATACGTCATAAGAATGACTCAAAATAAGATAGGTTATATTTGACCCACGTGTCGCAAGGATAATAAGAGTATCAATAAATTAGCGAAAATCTCCCAAAATCCGTTATCAAAAGATAAATAAGGATTTTCTGATTTGAATGTCAGTGTGAATGACCAGTGCATCAAATGATAATAAATAATATGGATTTCACTGATCAAACTATCACATAATTCAACAAATAGATTCTACCAAATACAACTCCTGGATTTCTACTAAATCCCAAACTCATGAGGTATCAATGACAACCAGATATCACAAGAAAACTCTTGGATCTTATTCCACTACTGTGAACCAAAGGTCGTGTATATTCCTTAACATATGGGTATTTGCACAGGTTTATCGATACTCGCAAATTTGATATCTAACCAAAATCCATGGTCTACGAAGATTCTACCCAACTAAATACATACATCTCACCAGCGTGCTCATCTTCCGACTCAATCAGGTACAGAAGATCTCACTCGCACGCTTATCATCCGACTCAACCAGATACAGATGATTTCATCAACATGCTCATCTTTTGACTCGACATGGTACGGAAGGCATCTTTATATGTCAAACTCAATATCTCTCGCCATGATATCCTCGATATTATGATCTACGATGGTCATATGGCCATAAGCATTCCGCCACACTAGATAATATACCTCATCACCACCATGATACAGGAATCAATATCGGATAAGTATAGATCATACTAAGATGTCATAACCTCCCATTCGGTTAGATACCTTAGTATTTTTATGCACTCTCCTGAATCTTGACCATAGAAAGCCAATAATCCATATACTCATGCAACTAAGGTAATGTCAAGAAGACTTATAAATTAAAATGACAGAACTATCGTTCAATACTGATAAGAATCATACATACATGATCAAGGATAATACAAAGGAAATTCATCACTGAACGATGATAGGACAACATTAATCCAAAAATAAATTTAATTTAATAAGTTTAGATTATTTAACAACCCTTACCTTTTCTTCAAATATATGAGATCAATTATTTATGCCACAAAATTCTTAATTATCTCGACTCATGTGGACAAACCCATGATAAACAACTAGTCCCAAAGTAATTATATATCCTACATATACTGTCCCGCGCGCACACACACATACATATATATAAATTCATACATATATACACACATGGCAAAACCCACAACAATTAAAACACAACCTCTCACATACATACACACATACCCACCCCTACATATGTATATATATATATATAAACATATACAACCATAAACGTAGAGCTCAATTATGGCTCCACATATAACATCTTATACATAAATCCACATATGTATACAAACACATTCATTTACACACACACTGCTGATCCACACACCCACGTTGGCAACACACACTCACACACCCACTGCACACAACTTAAATACGAACGCAGGCAACACACACACAATGCTAATCCACACACCCACACTGTCAACACACACTCAAACACACAATGCAAACAACTTAAATACGCACGCAGTCAATACACACACAGTAGTAGCACACCCACTACTATACTTACCTATTCGGTACGTACATACAAACATAAATGTATAATGCACTCACAGCACATTCAACAAGTTTATACTATCAATAATGTCGGATTTTTACAGAAATACTCGTACCAGCATACATACTTGTACATATATACATATACTTTCACAATTAACATATACATATACCCAATTCCCAAAACCATCTCTCACAGCTAAAAGCCAGACGCCCCAATAGAGCATGAAGCCCCTATTTTTCCTAATTATTACTTTTACAATGATTTTTACAAAAATTATTTCATATGACCTGATTTTAACAGCATCAGTGGGATTTGAAAGAGAGAAAGAGCAGATTTGTAATAAAAAAGATTTATTTACAGAGTGAAAAGAATGTTACTTGCAATAAGAGGAGAAGTGACAGTAAAGGGAATTCACTTGCCTGATTTACAATGTCACTGTAGTAACGACTACGGGTTGGCATTGGCGGCAGCTTCGACAGCAAGGTCATGCGAAAGAAGGCATTTCGGTGGCGGCTTACGGAAGCCTGGTTGCAGAATCCCTCTCTGCTCTCACTCTCTGCTTGACTCCTCTTTTCTACCCCCGCATTCACAATGGAATGATGCTAAAATAGAGCCATGGAGTGGAGATTGTGGAGAGACAAATGGAATCAAGTGGTTAAAATGGAGGACAAATCTATTAGGGTTTTGTTGTAGATTAGAACAGAAATGGAACGGCTAAATTTGTTAGAAGATGCTAAGAGAGGAGGAAAGAAGAGGAAGCTAACGATGGGGTTTGAGGACGCTTCGAGAGAGAGAGAATGTGTTGGAGGTTGTTGTGGAGAGGGAATGAGAGAGAGAGAGAGATCGTGGAAGAAAGGGAGAGATGAAGGAAAAGTTGAGTGAAGAAGAATTGAGGAGAGGGTGAGGTGGCGCTATTATTGTTATTATTATTATTCTACAAGTATTTCACTACGATAAGTATTTTATAAATTTTACGGTAATACTAATATCTTATCTGAACATTTTAAAATTAAGTCTGATCGATTTAATTTATAACCATCGCTAGAATTAAATTTTAAAAAAACTGACTGAAAATACTGGGGTGTTACAAAAGTGGTGTTCAATTCCACACGAAGAGAACAACACCCGCATAATCATGGTTGATGAACCGGCTGACCTAAAAGAAACTAACGAAGCCCAAGACCCCTTTTTGATGACCCAGCCAACCTTTCCCTAGCCAATACTAAAGAAGCCGTGCTTCATGATGAGATTTCCATGGATATTTTGAGGCCTGAAGATCACCCAAGATTTGACAAAATCGGCATCATATCCTAAGGATGACGAGTCCAATTTTTGAAAGTCAGCACTGTCCACTCTTTTGTTTTGCCACGAATTCTTGTTATATTATGATGAGAAAGCACAACATCTAACCAAAGAGAACCGCATCGCCATTGTGAAGCTCAAAGGATTTCCCAGCACATTGTTTCCTTAGAAGACTCATCAATAATCGATAAAATCAGTGTGAGGAATCATTCTGCCCAACCTGTCCCACAAACTGAGTCATCATTACAATATCGAGTCCCTCATAGATCCTCGGACAGGAACCCCATTCTCCTTCGATAAGTTAGTTGCTTCATTTGTACGTAGAGTTAAATATTAAAAATTATTCACTTTTAGGACGAAGAGTGTAGCTTCTGAAAAGACTCCTTTATCCTGCGATTGATGAGGGAGCCCCAACTCCCGGGTGAGAAATTTTGTAGGTAGGCCATTGAAAAGTAGTGCGATTTCCTTCTTGTTTGTAATCTCCGTTTCAAAAGATTAATTCTGTCATTCCTCCGTTGATACAGATGTTTAATCTACTTTCATCTCGAATTTATTCGTACATCACAGAGAGAGAGAGAGAGAGCGAGGGGGAGAGAGGGGGGGAGGGAGGAAGAGAGAGAAAGGTAGAGAGAGAGAGTGATGCATGAAAAGGAAAGGTCCCCCCAGGCCTCTGTCAGCGTGAAGTTATTGAAAGCTCTTAAAAACAAATCTGCAATATAGAAACTCTCACTTACCTGTCTGCACTCTCTGCATGTTGATGCTGGCCTTGGCGTGATATTATTCAATTTTCCATTATCTTCAGGGGACCACTCATTTTTAAAATGATTTTTCCATCAATTAATTAGATTTTGTTTCTTCTCCACAATAATTTCTCCTCTTTTTGGCCCCAATTCCAAAAGAATAATGCTACATCAAAATTTATCATATCACTCCATAGTATTTGTTAATCTTTAAATATATATGTATTGGTTTCAAAATACGCAATAAGCTTTGGAGAGAGTTTTGATTAGCCATAGCTCCTTCCAAAGACACTTATAAAATCAATTTTAGGAGTATACGAATTATAATATTATGATGAATAATCGTCTTCAACCTATCTTCAACTTTTGAAATATGAAAATTATTTCTAATATCTTATCAACTAAATACTAATTCTTCTCAATTTTATTTTATTTTATTTTATTTTATTTATTTGGGCTATCAGGAGAATCCCCAATCTGAAACCCTCCATTTGGTAATCCAAAATACAATTATAAAATAAAAAAAAAATATCAGAAATACTTATAGACGTACACGCCGTTAGAAAAGCTACCTATCTTGACCAATTGTATGGAACAATAAAAACTTTACCAAAATAACAATCTTACGACCCCAAACCCTCTGTCGGCCGGCCTCTATTTATACACCTTTTGCTTCCTCTATCCTCAAAACCCACCTTTTATCTATACGGCTCAAGTAGCTATTGTTAGCCCAAAACCCTCCACTTTCCTCCCTCAGTTCCCCTATTCTTTGGTATGCAGCTGATGGCACCGCGCAGCATCAACAGCTGAAGCTGCCAGCGTGATCTAAGAACCTTCCTAGTTTCACAAGAGGAAAGATCAGATCACACTGGCAGCTTCACCCGTTGCTGGCTCCGCGTGAAAACTAAGTCAAGTTTCATGTTGAACCACCATTGGAGATCAAACCCCAGATGTTGTTTTCAACCTCCGTTTGAAGATCCCCAGAAAGAGGAAGAAAAAGGTATGTGGTCTTCTTCTTCTTCTTGTCATTGATTCGGGATTACCATCTGAAATCGCTTCTGTCTTCATGGGTACGATTTGCAGGGCCTTTATCGCAGTAAGTCATGTATATGGCACTCCCAGTGGTTTCTGCTTTAATATATGTACGAATATGTCTGTATTCGCATCGTAAATTTATGTCTTAATGTTGGAGGTCAGAAATTGTCTAGGGCTTTGTGGGGAGCAGGATTTTATACAAATTAAATTTGTATTATTTTGTTTCTTGAGCCCCCATGTTTCTTAATTTCCATATCTTCAAATTCATCTAATGGTGTTTTGATGAGAAAAGATATTTCTTCACTTTTAGGGTTTAGGTCATTTTCTCAATAATTCAGGTCATGATTCTACCTTCTTCTTGGTTATCTGTGGAGAATGGATTCCAAGATTGACGATCTATTTTCTGCAATTCATAAGGCACGAAAAAGTGATCTCCGAACTCAGTATTCGATGATTCCCTGAAAAAATACATGTTCTCAAGCACAGTTACATGAAGATTTTGTAATCTGTTGACAGTTTGTTTGGAGTTCTTCCAGAGTTTAATTTCACTTGAGATGGGTATGATCTATATTTTCAAGAAAGAAAAAGATATTTTTAATTTAAATGGCGTTCTTGTTCTGCTTGATTTCTACTAAGATACACCCTTTCTGGTGGGTTGATTATTGAATGAGGGCAGCGCTGCGCCTTATTTTCAAGGTCATAGAATTTGAACGATTTCATTTCATCTATAGGAGCTTTTAATACTCTGATAGATCAAGTTCCCTTATAAGACAGTTCTCTAAAATTAGTGAACATCTTGAACTATATTGCAAATGTTTCTTCAGTTTTGTTCAACCCCTATTATTAGGACAATGATTAAAACTATATTTTAGGACAGTAGTTTCATATATCAACGTAATCAAGAGACTCTTCATGGTAACAAAATTGATATGGCATGCATGTATTCCAAAAATATCATATTAATCGTAACATGATAACACTCAATTGTGTTTCTTAGGAGCCTGATTTTATGGCCTTGTTGCAATACATCTCCAGTCCCTTCCCCACACATATATGTTTGATATCATTGAGGAATCTATATGTATATTTATATATATATAGATGTTTCATTCATCATGATCTAGCTAGCAGTTCTATTGATACAGCAGTGTTCACAACTATGACTTTTTGAAACTCAAGAAAAAGCATTAGTTTTAGATTTAGACATGCGACATGATGAATTTAATGTTTCAGTAAGGTTCATATTGCATGATAAGAAAATTTGTAAATCTGTAGGAAATTTTAGAACCTTGAAAAATATTGCTTAATTTGGTTATAAATATGTAACTGATATTGTCTTCTATGAACTATTTCTTTTTATGTTTCTTCTTCGTCAAGTTCAACCATATAATTTATGTATAAATTAATGAATAAATATGTGAAATGCCGCATGATTTCTATGAAAATTTATTCACTATTGCATATTAGAGAGATGAGCAGTTAGAATCCTATCATTTTAGAGATATTTGATATCTCCAATATAGGATTTTATTATAGCAACTTAGATGGGTAAGAATATAATATACATCTAACATCTTATTGTGCTAGCATAATCATAATTTCTAAC
>JAOVVI020019401.1:0-10124 GCA_028571085.2 Nepenthes alata | reverse complement strand
ATGAGTCGGTTTAATTTGGTTTTTCTACACTTATAAGTTAGCTTGATGAACCGGTTTGCTATATATGAGCTGAAATTCAATATAGTAAGCGGTTTGTCCAGCTGGTTTGGCGCCCAGTTTGGGTCTTAATTTTACCATTAATATTTTATTATTATCTAATATTATCCTAATAAATGTTCAGGTGCCAGTCCACCTGGTTTGGAAGTCGGAACTGAACTTGTTCAGGGCCTTAATTCCAGCATGTGCCGAGAAGCTAGTTGGCAGCTTCTAGGGTCCGGTGCAACATTATTTTGAAGGTAGTTTTGGCTACAATTTTATAGGCCGACAGTTCAACATTAGGACTTGTTGATTTGGCCAGGTCGGGTGCTAGATCAACCGGTTCCGGGCCGGTTTGGTTTATTTCTTCAAGCTTCCAGATTCAGCATCTCCAGTTTGGTCCAGTTTAGGAGGCCAGTTCAGTATTCACCTCAGGGAGTTTGAGACGACCGATTTACTTGTAAATAGTTTAGTCTTAGTAGATTATACATTGGCTAGGCTGGCTGCTGGTTCAACCGAATTGGGTCCGATTCAGTCCATTTTTCCTAACCTGCCAATTCAGCATTAGCAAGGATGCTCAGGGACCAATTCGGCTACTACCGATTTTATGGCCTATTCTAGACCAATTCTTGGCTGGTCCAATGAGTCTTATTATAACTAAGAGACTTATATTTAAGATTAGGTTTAGTTCCTAGCAGGTTCAAGTTGATTTCTCAGCCGGTTTAGGTCATAATATACAGACAAGGATTCTGCATCAGCATTTCCTAATGCAGCCAATTCTAGTTTCTGTTTTGGTGATTGATTACTAATCAGTTCAGGGTCAAATTTTATAGGGTGATGCTCCCACATCACCACAAGACACTTAAGCCACTGTGGCTGCCGGTTCAGCCCATTTGGGGTCCGGTTAGTAGGCTGCAAATTCGGATATCAGCATAGCTTTTAAAACTGGGTCTGTTACTGATGTGGAAACCAGTTCAATGACAGATTCAACTCATTTCTAGGAGCCATTTGATCACGACATAAGTAAGATATTAAGCTTGTTGTATACAAAAATTGGGCCTGTTTGGAGACCATTTGGTCACTGATTAATCCGAATTACAGAGGCTATTCTGCCTCTGAATTTTGCCTCCAACATAAAGCCGAGTATAACTTATGCCATCATGATAATATGAGCAAGAATAAAACATAAGGCAAGTATTATAACGACAATATTTGAAGGAATGATCAATAATCAACACCAAGGAAAGAAAGGAATCAAGTACACTTGCCAAAATATTCAACTACACTCATTGCTCCTACTGGTTTCTAGTTCTACTTCTTCACCTCTTCTTGGTTTCCCTCTGTTTTTTCTTCTATTTCTCTTATGTTTTCTCTCCTTACCTCCCACGCTTTTTTTCGTTTTCCTCTCCTCACTTCCTCACACGTTCTTATATTAATTAGAATTGAGATGCTGAGTCATTAGCCCAATTAACACCTCATAATCTTCCCTTCTGCATCACCAGCTGGGTGGTTTAATTCTTATTGAATCATCACCCATTTTTGCCTCTAAATGTGCTTTCTTGTGTTGCTCATTTATTGGTTGAAATTAGCTGATATTGTGCTGCCTATGTCACCCATTTTCCTCCCATGAATTTCGGCTGTGCTGTGGTCAAAATTGGCGGCAGCTGCTGCCACTTCAGCAGCTTGCAGCCAGCTCCCATTTCAGCAGCTCCCAGCTGCTTCCTCCTGATTTCTCTCTACTTATTTGGCTAAGTGATCGAGCCATTAAGTTGTTGAGAAGGCTGCCGAGCTGGTTGCTGAATTATACAGCTGCCCATGCCCTGAATAATCTCAGCTGAATTATGTTGCTGCCCCTTCCCTTGCTGCACAAATTTATGGCGGTAAAAGTCGGAACATGATAAGCAAGAGCCTCTCGATTAAGCCTAGCCTAAACATGCTGAGGCACCACCCATTGAGTCTCACACCTAGGCGCACCTTTAACAATATATTTTAAGTGATGTGTAAAAGTAAGCAGATATCTGCCCCCAAGTCCCCCCCCCCCAAAAAAAGATCAATTGGTCTGTCTTGTGTTCACATTGCCATTCCTCAGCATCAAGGAAATATCCCAACTCATTCCTGGCTTGTTATTGCTCACATGTCAGGTCTTCATTCATAGGTTATGTTTCATTTGAGTCTGAATTCTCTCTAGTTTATAACAACCTCCACTTTCATATAGATATGCTGAGGATCCCACATATTAATCGTTTATGAGTCGTGCAGCACTTAGTTACTACTTTGAACAGAAGAACACCACTCGCTTCATGGGACCGGTCTTGCTTGAAAATTTCTCAAAAAATCCATGGTTTGACTACATACCAAACAATTTGAGTGCCTTATTTTTATTTCCAACAGCAGGTACAAATACAGTAGAATATAGCTATGATCTGAACCCAGATTACCAAACACTGCACGGGCATCCTTAACTTTAGCATTCAAGCCCCATTTCCCATTGCTCTATTAATTTTTTGCAAACACCCTGTCTTGTAGTTCATGATTGTTATACATGCATAGAATTTGCATACAATCTCAGATCTTCCACACACTATCTAAAATAACAAATTTCAACAAAGGTAACAGCAACCTCTTTATCCTTCTATCAAAGTTCAATACAGCATTATGATCCCCAAAATAATCCACGGACCATTCACTTTTTGTTCCAGCTTCCTATTATTTATGCTATGAAAACACCACATACAAAGCTAGCAAATTCTGCATCTTTGGTTTAAGCAAACAATGAATCATTTGGGAGGTAGAAGCTCAAGACTCACATATGCACCTTAATATCCCACACAAGGAAAATCTTGGCATAAGAGTCATGATCACCTTTAGTCGACCAGCTCCCTTTCAACAGTAATTGAAAATCTTCAATTATTTACTTGCTTTATTCTGGGCTCAATTATCCAATCAACCCCAATCCTATTCTTCCTCAGACATCTCTTAAATCATTTAGTTTACCCTTCAACCCACTACACTTCAACTGCCTATTGGCATTCGTTCAATATAGAGGTCTACATCTGCAATGCCTCAAGAGTTTTGTCAAAACTTCCGATTGATATTTCACAGCAAATTAACTCGGAGTTCTTGCAACAGCTCAGTTTCTTTAATATCTTGTTGAGAGATGCAAATGAACTTGAAGTATTTAGCTTATTTATTGTTGCGCAAACTTTAATATTGTTTGCAGCACAAGCCTTTTTGCTCCTTTTTTTTTTTTTTCTATTATGGTCATCTTTGAAGCTTTCAATGGAAGTATTACTACCATTTTTGCCATCTTCCTTTCTCTTTCATTGGGTTGATCCTCCATATTGTCTTAGTTTTGGCCCTTTATTTCTGCAGTCATCAAATGTGTGCCCTCTGTTTCGCAATAAGCAAATTTCTCAGAAACAGTTCAAAATGGTGTCAACTACGAAACAGCTTAGTTAACTTAAAGTTCATGGGTGAGCTCCCCATACTGTTGAAAATTTATAAGACCAGCTTAGTAAGCATCTTATATCTGCAACAAAGGACTATCTAACTTTATCTGTGAATACCATCAGCAGTTTTTTATTTAGACATAAAACAAAAGTAGAGGACATTTCATATTACTAACACATGGATAGTACAGTCCAGAGGAAAGCTGAGTTTGTGAGGGTGAGATACTGGAGTGAGATTGTAAAATGAAGCCATGGATGCTGCACGAGTGGTTTTACATAAGATGACCTGCAAGCAAAGAAAACAGATAAACATGAGTATCATACAACCAAACAACAAATACGCGCATTATTCAATCACAGCCCCCGACCAATATCAATCCAATCTTCCCCTTCAGTTTGTGTACACCAAGTTAGACACTTCTTCAAGGCCTCTTTAAGAGGAAAAGGGAATTTGTGGAATAGAAAAAAAGGAGGTTATGTGGTCAGTAAATTTGTGGTCTTGTCTGGATCACATATGGATTGGGAGCTCTGAAGTAGGATTAAAGACCCAATTAGGAAGGTACATGTGCCAAAAGGATCGAGGAAAATGAGTTCGGAGTCCCAGGCCTGGCCAAAGTGCCAGGAGAGGCCGGATACTTGACGAAACCAAGGTCCCAAAGTTGGTTCAAGTGCATGTAGGGCCAGCATCCCTTATGGGGATCCTAAGCTACCGAGTTAGAAGAACAACCGGTGAAAGGATATCAAACCCAGGGTGTGAAGAAGGCTGGGGAAGCCTCGGCACATACCGGGGGCTCACAAAAGACGCACAATCCTGCTGATGTTAGCATGACAAAAGAAGTAGAATTTCTCAGTAAAAGGCATAAAAAAGCACATGCTGAAAACAATCATTGGCCCTGATAAAGTAGCCAGAAGGTGTGCCACCTAATTACCCATGCCCAACGAAGGCAGGTGAAAAGTGAAGTGGCATACCAATAGTAGGGCGTGGTGCAGGCCAATTTGGTCCACTCTAGTCTTGCCACTAGGAGAAGTAGCTGACTATGTCAGAACAGGGCAGTTCAGCCCACCTCTCTTCACACCAATTGAAAGGCCCTTTGGGTCAGCTCTATATAATGAAACCTTTGGAGAATGAGGGGGAGAAGAATCTAAGAGAGTTTTATTAGGAAAGATTTCTTGAGAAATAAGAGAAACCAATTCTCGCTCATAACCCAAGGATTCCCTAGTAAAATCTCTTAGTGTTGGCATGTTAAAGAGCTTTCCTTGGAGAATATTAAGTCCCCCCTAAAAAAGGTTCCCGGGCCACCTCCATCTCTAACCTAACCCAAGATCTACTTAGGTCAGCAATCTCAATCAGACTTACACAAGACTCATCAAGGCATGAAGACAGTCCTCCAAAAGACCTTTTAAATCCCCCTCAAGAGGGACTTAAGAGCCAGGATAGGCTTCAACCTCCACTTATACAAGTCTCATCATGCCAAACATTTCCCCTTTATTGTCGACCAAATAACCCAAGCACTAAATTTGCTTTCCAGGTTTGCTGATGTGTTAAACTGAAATGATTATCAGATGAAAACCCCTAGGAAAACACTATTGGGTCCCATCACCTCTTTCTTTTGTTGTGGTGAGGATGGTATTAATTAGGATTCGGTTCAAACTCAAATTTGGGTCGTTAAGGATTCAAGTTAAATCATTACCCAGGTATGCATCATTGTTTGTATAAATGCAGAGAGAAAGTCTTTCCCTATAACAACCTCATACTTAAGCTCGTTTTTTAAGAGCTTTTTTACCATCTTGATGAATATAAACACTTACAATGGCTGACATGAGGCCAAAAGGTCAATCCAACCCTATCCTGAGTGATGGACCAGTCATGCCTGCCCCGCAAGACAGTCATGATCACAGGGCTCAAAATCCCCCCAGATATGCATGTGGTCCTTAACGATGTGGTCATCCAAGTGGGAGAAATGGCCCAAATGATGAGGTTAGTGTCCAATAGAATGACAAAGCCGACTATCGAGGAAAACTCACCCCCTCCTCAGTCAGTAGCCCGAAGGATGGGAACAAAATGAAAACCTATAAATTGTACTACTAAAACAAAAACTCAAACAAAAATTACATAACATATATTAAATGCCTCAAACTTTGGTTGAGATGAAAAAAATTGATAGATATTAGAGATGTTTTCAAGGGGGAGATGAAGCATCGCTTGTTTCTTCTTTCTTGATACAGATGGCAAATGAGGAAGAAAAGCAACATGGATGCCATAAATTTTGGTTTAAAAATAGAATCTTCCGGCCATTGAAATGAAACAAAACAGATGATTGTTTAATTTTTCATTTAATCTTAGCCATGGATGAAAACATTGGTATTGGACAATCAATCATAGCCATATTGATATTAAACATATTAGATAACATGAAACAGTATTGGATAACTCCGAAACGAAAAATATTTCTTTGAACCATAAGACGACGGGCATATATCAAGTATATATATTAATATTTCAAATAGCGTCCGATACATTGCGACTATATTGATGATATGGTGACATATCGCGATTTTGTCACAATATCAAAAAAATATTGGTACCGGGAAGTGCAATACCGATATTACATTCCATGATAGGAACTGCAGATGGAACTCCTTCGAATGATTTTTTAAATAAAACTTATAATCGTTTATTGAGATTCAACAGCTAAAAATCCACATAGGAGGCAGTCCATCTCAAGCACGATAGAGCACCCTAGGTATCTGACATTTATGTCGGGTTTAAATTATAGCGAACAAAGTATCAAATTGTGTCAAATCAATAAAATAACTTGCTAATCATATATTGTCTAATTTATTAATTTAGATTGTAAAATTTTTGAAAACTAAGTATGAATATCACAAATTTTAATAGAAATTTGTATAATTTTAGACATTTATTTAATAAAATTTTTAAAATATATAAATCTTATACAAATTGTATAATTTTACTTTTTATACTCCTATCCAATATTAATCAATAAATTAAAATATAATATATTTTTAAAGCACTTAAAATAGAATATAAAACAAAGACACCACCTACAAATGAAAAAAAAATGAAATTGTCGCCTTCCTCTCTCATCTCTCACATGCGCCCACTTCCACACAATATCAATCACTCTCTTACTCCATCTTCCTCGCTTCAGCTTGCCAGCCAACAATCTGGCATCACCGTCGACTGTCGGTGATGTTAAGTGGTTTCATATTTCAATGTGGTAATTGTTCTTAATAGGTTAGATGTTGTCTTGTAGTCTTGAGTTTGATGAAGTTGAATATGATTTTACAGATGTTATGAAAATTGTGAGAAACCTTTCTTAAAGCCATGAGAAATTTATATAAGGAAATCAATGTTGGAAGTGCCACAGAATTCAAAAAATTTCAATTTCCACGTCAAGATCTTTTTATTAATAAGTGAAAATAATAAGCCAAATACATATATTTAACATTTATAACATATGATCTAAAAGTAAATCTTTGTATTTTATGCATAAACTATAATATATAAAATGACATGAAACATGCAATTAAAACTAACAGTGCCAAACTGCATAAGTAACCATTGTCAAGTCTCTCCGTATCCACCAATGTTATCAAAGGAACTAGGCAAACTGAGATGCCAAGATTCTGTATTGCCCAAGGTGCTAGGAGCTCGCCCAAGGCAAATAAAGTGCTAATTGAAATATATATATCTAAATGATGTACAAATAACAACTAAAAATAATAATAAACATACAAGTATAAAATAAGTATTACAATATTACCTACAATGCGATGAGCAGAAATAATAGTCTATAGTATGTATCTACCGGAGCATAAAAATCTAAGCTGCTCTACACTAATCATTATCAAAAACACCACCATATCCTCCTCATCACCATTATTAGCGCCATTAAATAAGCTCTCACCAAATCTATTACTAGATTTGTAGCCATCAATCTCCTCTATTTGTAGCCATCACTAAATTTGTTATAATTTAACGTGCAACAAGAACTGTATTAGAAATAAAATTACATGCCATAATCATAAAAACAGAAATGGCATAATCACATTACCAAAAAAAACCTCAAAGACAAAGCCAGGGAGGATGAAGATGAGATGAGACCATCACAGAGGGTCACAGAGAGAACAGGTGAAGAGAGACAGAGTGAAAGACGGAATGAGACAGATAGGTGAAAATATGCATGAACGTAGAAGTACCCAAATTTTCTATCAAATGATAAGAAAAATGGCGACAGCAAACTTAATGAAAACAATACTCAATTTTCTATCTACCCCAATTTTTTTCTCATTGCCTAATCGACTACAGAGTAAAGCAACTTTTTTTTTTTTTTGCAGATTAGGGTTGCAAAAGTTTGGGGTCAGAAAATGTTCGCCGGAATGACCAAAAATTGCAGCAGAAACAAACCAAAATTTCGATTGGTACCTGATTTGTGTAGCTACGATTTTCCGAACTTCGATTATTCGTTGAGGATGGACATTATCAAGCCAAATGCCCAGGATTTTTTTGGTTCTCCGACATTAACCAGCAGACGGCCGGACGAGAGCGCGACAGAGAACGCTAGCGCGCGAGCGCGGGATTACGTGCCTTTGATCGGAGAAAATTAGATAAAAATAAAATTTTTATTTTCTTATAATATATATTTTTTATTTAATTATAAATTTAATTAAAAATAAATATTTTTAAAAATATTTATTTTTATATCTGTAAAAATATTTATTCCCATATAAAATATGAGAATAGCAATTTTTATAAATATGAGAATAGTTATTCTTACTATTATTATTATTATTATTATTATATTCTGAAATTATTATTATTATTATATTTTATATTTATTATTATTATTATATATTATTATTTATTCTTATTTTTACTCTTATCTTATTTTTCGTACTATTTTATAAACTAAATAAAAAATATTAATTATCACATTATTCTATTTTAATAACAAAATATGAGAATAACAATTTTAACTATATTCTCATCACATTATATTCCCTAGAATAATTATTTTATTTTCATATTATTTCATTTTAATAACCAAGCAAACTGTTAATCTTTTTTATTTTCGTGATGAGTAGTCAGTTGTACTTTGTGGGGGTAAACCACAAACAGCAAAATACATTTAAACGATCAAACATTCTAATTGGTTTTTAATGAAAAGCAAATGGTATTTTTGAAGAACTGTGAATTTTTTTTTTATAAAAAATTTATTTTGAGTTCAATTAAAGTTGATGTATATTATAAATTTACCCTTTTACTTGAAAGAGTTTAAAGTATATTATTAGATAATTTAACCTGAATTCTACGTATTATAAATGAAAATAAGAGTTCAAATAATTGAAATTGGTATTTTTTAACACTCAAATAAATAATAAGTTTATAATAAATAAAGAAGAGAGAGAGAGAGAGAGAGAAAAAAAAGGTGGATAGAGGATTATAGAATTAGACTTTGTGAGAATATTTTGGAGTTTTGGGTGTCTGAAGTGCAAGTTTCAAATCTTTCTATATGGGCTAAGTGTTGCAAGACTAATATTAAACCTTACAAATTGTAATGATTAGCGGATGATATAATGCTTCGAAATTTTTATCTTTTTGAAGATGTTGGATCGTCATATTATGAGATTGGAAGATTCTCACATCCCCATCTTGTGTTATAAAAATTGATATTTATGAAGACGTAAGGCCAATGTATGGGCAAATGTTTGCCAGTTTTCAAATAATTTAAAGATTGTTCTCCCACGGGGGAGTTGCAAGCAGTTTGTTCAAACTTGAGTTACAAGCTACAATCCATAAGTGGAGGTGCTGACCATTCAGATCGACTGTCACTATACACGTTCATGATCGTGGGTCATGGAGAGGTTTTCTTGATTTTTAAATCATGGAGTTTTGGGCTTCGGTGTTTTTGATGAGTCATTAGTTAATGATATATAATTTTAATTAAATATAGAGAGTCAATTACTTAGCTAAGTACCTAAGTCTCATTTAACTCGCTTATCTAGACTGGTTTTAACATATTAATAATTTTAATAACTGTTTTATGGCTTTGAAATATTTTCTCTCTCAATTAGTCGATCAATTGGCTTATGTTACCCAACATATGCCTAAAACTTACTCATTAAGCTCTGTTCTAGGTCGCACACTCTTGGACCAAATATTTATCAATTCTATACGTTATAATCCAAACTCTTCATTCCATCCACCGTTTAGGTTGGTGTGTATAGGTTAGTTTAATGTTTTGATAAACCCAATACTAGCCCTAACCAGAATTATGATAAACTAGACAGTTGTCTCACACACCTAACTAAAACTTTTATTGGTCCATCAAGAATCAAAAAGAAGGAATAGTTGGCAAAAGGATGTGAAAGAACTTGTTTTAGGTTATAAAAGTAATGTTAAGAGATGAATCCCCTAAGTTTTCTAAATAGGGTTTCCCAAGTTAGTTTTTATTGATTTAAACTTGATATTTCTTCCCAAAGAATTTTCTGATACTTCGTATTGTCAAGTCATGATTATCATATTATTCATTCACTCTGCTTTGATTGGTTATCACAATAGAGATTATCTACATTCAATTCATATGCCAGTTCCTAGACTGAGTTATAGTTAGC
>JAOVVI020019400.1:0-10124 GCA_028571085.2 Nepenthes alata | reverse complement strand
GAGTGTTTTCGGTGGGACAACCTCCCGCCGTTAACGCTGACCTCTTGTTCGTTTTAGTGGTGTGCAGGATCCGCACTTGGTGAACGGAGCCGGGTCCATCTACCCAAGAGAATCCAAATCTGTTCGAAGTCGGATCCAGGTACGCATCAGCAATAAAGAGAAGAAATTGGAAAATATTACAGTTATAATTGATATTAAAGACTAAAAAACAACATTGACCTAGATTTTTTGATAAATTGTTTTTAATAAAATAAATTTCCTAATTTCAAAATATCCTAATTTTATTAGTTTGTTCAAAAAAATATGTTAGCATTTCCCACATGATGATTAGTGGATCCTGATCCACACGAACCAGGCCCAGGAAGTTTCCAGAACCACCCGGACGAGGAGAGGAAGACAAACCTAATAAACCACCACGCACCGTCTAATAATAAATTGTCATAAAACGGTGCAGTTTTGTTCCAAAAAGCTTCAAAGCTGGTTTGGCAGTCCGCCTCAATCGGCACTTCTCCCACCTCGCTGTCAGGCTCTCTTGCCTTATCCATGGCGTCTGCCTTCTTTACCGTCTCCAAGTCCTTCCCTTCACACCACAGGAACGTCCCTCATATCCCTAAACACGAACTACCAGGTTTGTTAGCTTGAGTCTTCAATTCAATTTCTCGTGTTTATGCTTCGCACATTTTAGTTTCAGAACAGCTTCCTTGTTTTGGTGGTATTTTTTATTTTTTTTCAGGTCTAAGAAGAAATTCCTTCAGGATCAATGCAGCTTCCAAAAGTTGGGAACCTACGAAGGTAATTTGAATAATCAGTTTGAATATTCGCATGTATTTTTTGTTGAGAGAATGGAAACGAATTGCTTTGGGTTCTGTTCACGAATATGTTAATTCATTTGATAGGTTGTTCCACAAGCTGATAGAGTCCTGATTCGACTTGAAGAACTGGCTGAGGTATAATCTATTTCTGTTTCATGTTCGTTGGATAGAGAATAGTTTATTCCTTTCGTTTCTTTGCTTTTATTTCCTTCGTTTTTACTCTCCACCAAACATTTTAGAGGCTAGAATTAATCTCTGATACATGTATTTGTTCAAAGTATTTGTTCAGATGCCTTACCTTTACTATGATGGTAAGTTTGGAGGCTATGGGGTTTGTACTAGGGATATAATTTGTATGCAATGCAGAAGTGACCACCTCAAAACCCAAAATGTATGAGATTCATGGATTGGTCGTCCATTTTGATTGTCATTCTTTCTCTCTCTTGAATCTTTTGGCCCATTTATATGGAGTGTAACCATTTTGGTTACATTAAGCTACATTTACCGAATAATCATAGGGTGAATTCTTCAATTCAAGTGAGCAACAAGGTTGGCTAGTGGTTACAAAACCCTGGTGCTGCTTCTGTTGAATTCTTAAATATGATTCTTCAATCAGATTGATAATTCTGGGACTACTTGTCTTTCTTTCTGAAACTAGGGTTCCTTAAGGGTCAAATTGTTTCAGCATGAGGAGTGGGACAGTGGCGGAGAGTGGGACAAGAATGGTGGGTTTTGTTTAGTGGAAGTGCAGTTCACATGTTGAAAGTAGTCATAGCATGCGATAACACAGCTAAGTAAAAATGTCATAGTCTTATAGAAGAATGCCAATCTCAATGAGACTAATGAACTATCTTATGTCCTTTTTTTATTGTACTTGGTTATCTCATCAGCCTACTGCCCAATTTTGCATCTTGGCCATTTGTACAAAATGTGTGATTGAAATGCTGAATATTGATTTCAATATGACCAATTGTGCATTTGAAAGAATGATCCAAATTTACAATTTTCAATCGTTGAATTGTGCTAATGTGTAAAATTTGCAATGGCTAATTACCCTACATAGTGGCTATGTATTGTACTTGTCCATATTTTTCTATCCCTTTGGCTGGATGTTGAGTTTTTTACCAATCAATGTAAAATTCGCAAATCAAATTCCTCCCCTTCTCAGTAAAAGGTAATGAAGTCATTTTTGCGACCTTAATCCATTTTCAGAGTATTTCACATGAGGGATATCTCTTTTTGGTCAGATATACCATATATGTGAGGCTCAGCCGTTCACTTGTCTCCCTCAAATGAAAGACTTTTTTTGTATGTTATCCTGAAAAATATTGATCTAACTCCTTAGTCTGAGATGAGTGATGCTATGGGAATCTCATTCTCACTATTTTTATACCTAGGATCTCCTTTTAAGAATGCTGGTGTGGCTGTCTTTAGGAGTTCAGGAATGTGTTATTAGCTAGGCAAAGATATATTAGTGAATGCTGAAGGAATTTCAACCTCTTCTGTGAGCACTGGCTATTAAGGAACTTCACCTGATCAGGGTGTCTGTACAACAGCTCTGATAAGCCCTCTGTTCCTACGTCCTACTCAAATTAATTGGAGAGTGGCTAATGCTAAACAACACTATTAGAACACGTAAGGGGGAGGACAGGTGGTCCTTGTTCCTCTTATAAGTGGGGAAAAGATGCGATAAATTTCTAAGGAAATTTCTTTATGGAACAAATTGGCAATTCGTAGAGGTTATAGGATAACACCTGCTTAAACAAGGAGATGTAGAATGAATTTTGTTAACCAAGTGGTTGTTACAAAATATACATGAATATGGAGGATGTTGGGTTGTTGTCCACAGCTTCAGCACTTACAAGAAACTGGACTGCTTGCAAGAAAGACGGATACTGGCTTGGCGAGTGCAGCTTCAGCACTTCTAAGGAAAGCAGACTGCTTGTATGAATGATGAATTTTCTCTTGTTCAAAGGCTTCAGAGTTTGGTGGAAATTTGTCAAGTGTGTGATTCTTGGTTTGCTAAGTATGAAAAATCCTTTTTCTTAAGTAAATTAGTACATTTAAATTTTGGTCAATTAGATGTATCTGAACTTAAAAAACCCAGCATCTCTAGAAGTTGACAGATCATTTGAATGGTGCTCAAATGATGAAGGATCATTTCTCAGTGAACTTGTAATTGTCTTCTTTTAGAGGAGAGAGGACATTTTTCTTCAGTCTTGTTCCCTTTGTTATGACATTCTAAAGGAGACATGAAGTAGTGTTTAATGCAGCTGGACTACTCTCTTTCTCTCGATTTAGCATATCGCTGTCAGATTCCATTGGTATAACGTAGATCTGGGTGTTTTTATTAGATGCTATCGCTCTATGTAGAAAGCAGCTGCATGTCTGCCATTTTGTAGGAGGAGAGGTTAATTCTTGAACGGGCCACTTTAATTGTCTAATGCAGTAAACAGGTTTTCAATTAAATGGTCTACGTCTGATTCTATAATTGGTGCAAAAATGATGGGGGATCCCTCTTTGCATACCCTTATTGATTTATGTCATTTATGCAAGAGTTATGGGTATGCTTTCTCTTCATCTGAGTGAAAAGCTTTGTAATATGGCTCCTAAGCAAGAGATCTCTTTTGTCTCTTACATGATTCTCTAATGCTAGCATGCTTATAGTCAAAATCTTTGGTTTTCCAGAAATCAGCAGGTGGAGTTCTATTGCCCAAATCAGCTGTTAAATTTGAGAGATATCTTATGGGTGAGGTATGAAAACTACTTTCCTTCTGTCCTTACTTGTTATTGCTGCAAACAAATTGGTAATGATGTATGTCTCCTGGGCAGATTATCTCAGTGGGATCTGAAGTTGGCGAAGTAGAGGCTGGAAAGAAGGTATGCACCTGATTCAAGCCAAAAACAGAAATAAAATGCCTCTGTGGTTATGTTTTGTTAGCCCTTCCCATTTATGTCAATAAGACCTTAAATCTGGGCGATTAAAAAATGTTTAAAATTGCTTTTATTCTTTAAGGATGTTACACTAAATTAAGTTGTTATTGCTTCCAGTTTTTTTTGTATCTTCTAAGACCATGTATGAGCAGCTTCATTTTTAGGTTAATATTGTTGTGATTCCTTAACAACTAATCTTTGTTTCATCCAGGTTCTTTTCTCGGATATAAATGCTTATGAGGTATGCAGCTGGTTATAGACAATAAAAAATTATGAGCCAATCCCTGTGCAGATGCTAAAGGGATTCCTTTCTTCTCAAAAACTGCCCTATTGATGGATATCCTTTGGACATTCTCCGATGACATAATATTTATTTATCAATTTATTTTTATATAAGCCTATGAGTATGTATGAATGGATGAATGCCACATAATGCGGTGGTTGAAGTGTGAAGGTGACCCTGTAATACAACTCTTTAAAACCCCTCTTTTGTTGAAAGTTGTTAGAAAATGCCCTATTTTTATTAATGGGAAATCATTTTGGGGACACCCTTGGAGCATCCTCGGGGAATGTGGCATTTTCATTCATTCATCCATTCTTGTGCAAGTCACATTAGTGTAGATGCATGGATCAAACATCATGCCACTAAAAAATGTCTAAATGGTATCAACTATTGCCATTTTATAAATTATATGCAAGACTGCAAGGAATTGAATGGAAATGGAGTGAAAATAAAGCTTTATTCACACATGATATATGCTTGGCAGGAATTCCCCCCTATACTTGAGTGATGAACTAACAGAGGGAAACTCCTCCATTCTCTCATTGTATTATATACATAGAGGATGCTAAATCATTATTGACAGCCTCTGAAGTTGCTTTATGTCAAGTATACTCCTGTTTCCATTTTCATATCCCATTCATATTCCTTGCATTTCATACATGTCAAACAAAACAAGAGATCTGGTCAGGTGGTTGCCAGATGGCTTTACTGCCCGCGGTAAGATATTCATCATGATAATTTGGACAACTTGGACTACAAAATGAGTTATACACATTTTGGTGTATCGTCTTTTTTCTAACCGTTCAAATTATTTTTCTACGAGGAAGCAAAAATAAATACCTCACTGTGCTGTATCACCCCTGCTGCTGCATCAGGTGGATTTGGGAAGAGATGCTAAGCACTGCTTCTGCAAAGAGAGTGACCTGTTGGCATATGTCGAGTAAAGATTCAAGCTTCTCAGAGAGCTGGTGTACGGAATGACCCTACCTTAATCTTGCAAAAAATGACTTGTATTTGTCAATTTAAGCTGCTTTTATTCATGTGTACTCATCCTCAAGTGCATGGGAGACCACAAATTTAGTGATTTTGCTCATTTCCGGTGCCCTCCTTGTTTGAATGGTAACGTGGGTACGCTTCTTTGGATGCTACGAAGTAACAGGGTGGGATTTCATGTTGCAGAGGATCTTCGGGCAAGCTAAAATGGAGATGAGAGAAATCCAATGATGATATTTAAAATTTTTCAAATAGACTTCTAAATAAAATTTTTACTTTTTTATATTTTACTTATTTGATGTTAATTATTAAAGGGTTATTTGATTCTAAGAAGCTTTAAATAAAAGAAATCAGCCAGGAAATAAAATGTTAATGCAGGAAAATGAAGAAGTATTTCTTCTCTGAGGAAAAATAAAATAGATTTTTAATAAACAAAACCTTTTAGTTTGGTGGTTTAAAAAACGATAAAATATTTATAAATATTATTTATTATTCATATATATTCTTATAAGTTTCTCTGCAAAAAAACATAAATAAACAAATTAAGTCTTAAATCATGCTTGACACTATCAATTTTCAGTTAAGCCCATGATAAGAAAATAGTACTCAAAATTGAAGCAACTTACAATGAACAAAGCCAAGCCAAGCCAAGCCAGGCCAAGCTGTCGTTGAACAAAATTTCAAAAGCAAAATTAAGATAGTTTGCATAACATTGAAATATAAGAAAACTACATCATGCCAAATATACAAAAGAAAATAAAACTACTGAGTTCATGTAATATTGAACAGTGTAACTCAGGACTCGGTTTTTGAAATGTTCTGAATTATAAAAAAAAGGAACATGTATATAGATTTTGGTACAGCCTGCTTCATGTGATTGAAACTTTAGACATTCATATTATATTGAATAGATATCAAATGAATCTAGGTGAAATTTGCTTAGGCATTTAGACATTTTAACTGTATTGATTCATAACGGTTTAACTCTTGCAGAATTAATGAAAATGAGCATGTTAGTTATCAAATTAGGCTGCCTGGCTATAGAAGATAATGAATTGGAAACTCGTTTTGGGGAGGAAATCAAGCATCCATTCCAATCCAATGGCCAAAACTTCAACTTGGTACTAGCTTTGGATGTGTGAAAAGAATTACTAGGGCATACCACCTGCAACATTTACTTCAACTTCAAAAAATTCACCTGACAGGGAGGTTCGTTTTCTCGACAGCCCGCCGGCAACTTGGATGGTGTCGGGTTGCCAAAACAAAACAACCTGTCGGATAGCACCGTATAAGGTGGCCGTTTTGCACAAACAGAGATGCTATGCATTGGATATGTTGGCTTACGGGTCAAGTTGCTTGATCGGTATGAGTTCAAGAAATCGGCCATCCAAAACTGCTATAATACGCATGTTAGGAACCATTGGCATCGTTACAAAACCACTGTATTTTATGTTGCTTTCTATCCAACAATCAATATTAACTGGCCCACAGAAAATAAATGGATGGATGGACGTTACGTTATCTAAAAATGTCCCATGGATATTTCTCTGAATTGCTACGTGAGAACCTAAAAATAAATTAGCCTAAGAACGGGGAGGAGTGTACCATTCTTTCTGATCCACAATAATTTCATATAAAAAAATGAGGAATTTGGCTTGATGATTAATGTCAGTGTTGGAGGAAGACAGTAAGAACAAACCTTGGAACCAAACATCAAAATTCAAATACTCGCAGCTCAATCATTCCTTCCTTTCTTTTCGGCGAATACCATGCAACAACTTTTCCTGATCGTAGAAGCCGCAACGAGTAGCTCAAGCTGTACATGAAATCCTCGATTTGTAGCCCGCCACTCCCAGCGGGATTAATAGCACACCTTGTGTCAACCCGGAAGACAATTGGACCTGCAACCTACACCAGATACACAACAGCTTGTCATACAATAGGCTTCACCCGAGCAACCAGGTTCAAATAATGCAATAAGATATCCTAGGTCTCAACCACTAAGATTCCCAATCCATAGCCAATACAAAATCATGCCCCCCTCGATTAAAGTGATACGTACCTCGAATATGGATTTGATTCAAAGAAATTCTAATCAACTTCTTAAACTATTCAATTTGAATCCTGCACACCACAACTAGAAATCAAAACTCGTAAGGAATTGGGACTCATTTCCAAAAATATCTCCCGATGCTAAGTTCGTTTGATTTCCAAAAAACTAGAATATGGGAGAGATTGAGGAAATAAGCGAGTGAAAGTGGAGGCTTTGCTCTGTACAATATGAAAAGAACAAGTAATTAAGAGGGTTATACTATATTTCATTGTTTTTTGAATTTGATCCTCCTTTTTAGAGTGAAAAGGTGTATATTTATAGTCATAACGCTAATTGTCGGCAATTTTCTAATAAGGAATAACTTGGCCATAATTTGGGTGATTAGGCCACTTAAAAATTGATTAGTTTAATCACTATTGTGCATGTTCCGATTGTGGGGTTAAGTGGAGGCATATAATGCCTAATTATTGAACTGATAGTGGACAGTTAATATTTGTCAGTTCAGAAACTTTCGCTCATGCTAACCGCAAAGTCGACGAACCACTCAATTGAATACTCAAATATACTGTCATTCAAGCACCTAACTCAAACAAAGTTATATTCTACTTAACCGCTCAATCGCCCATTGGATCTTGACTTATCATGACTAGAATTAGGTTACAACCGGACGCTGTATTATTTGGGTTTGAGCCTAACAGGTTGTACACCACTCGCTTATTTCTTGCTATCTTGGACTTATCAACCATAGGGTCATTGTGCTGATAGATTAGGCCAGCCCGATTGCTATTATACCCAAAATACTATAGTTAAAATTCCTAACTATAATCTTTCAATTGTCATTTATCCAATCCTACAAGAATCCAATGTCCATTAATCTAGAAGGGTTTCAAAACATTTCAAACATGAACTTAAGGGTCAACAAAGCATATATATACAACATATGAATATACATAAGAAAAGCAAGTATAAAAGATGATAAATTGTGATCACATGTAGAAATACAAAATGTCCAATGCTTGATAAATATGTTCTAAAATATCACTTCATATAAAATGTCCATAATATACAAATATATAACATATATGAAGATCCATGAAATACATATAAAAACATATCAAAAATATGAAAAGTTTGAGAATTATATTAAAACATGTGAAAACTTAAGAACCAAGAATTGGTGACTCACACACCAACTATCGAATGGCAAAATTTGTAGAATGGACCATACATGATTCTAATAGCCATAGCCAATATACTACTATTTAAGACCCATAAACGGGCTGTCTATGTTATCTTATATATGGGGTCAAATGCCACTTTATTTTTTCACCCATAGATGATAGATGCGATCCTCAAATTGCGCATAATATATTAAGCTATGTTTGAATACAATCTATCTATAATGCAATGATTTCTATTTTGTCAAAATAAAAAATTCTACATATATAAAAAATCCAAAACTTTTTCAAATTAAAAAAAAAGTAAAATCTCTATTCCATTTAAAAAAGTAGAATTCTCGTCAAATATTTATATAAAAATAACATGTAAAGTCAAATAAATAAATATTTCATGAACCTTTTAATAATATCTCAAATATAAATAAAAACCTTTAAAATGCCCGAATGTTCTTTAAAAGTAAACAAGCATGCAACAAATCATCAAAATGGGGTCAAAACAACCATATGAATGTACATTTAAACAATGATCAAAAAATCAAAAAATTTCAACAATAAACTAAACAATGGGCTTATATATACTTGCCTTAAACAAAATATTTCCCTGATCTGATGTGAAATAGTCTCAAAATTACCTTCTTTCATTTTCTCTATCTGTTCTCTCTTCTTTAAAAACCTAAACTAGAACACAGGTAACTGTCAAACGTACATCAGGTGCCAAGACAAAATACATGCACTCACCACTACCACCAAGCCTACGTACGTGCGTGACCTATTATGTCACCAACACCTCTCATGTGCACCTCAGGTGGAGATTTTACCTCAAACACCCACAAACTCCCATCATGCGAAACTTAGACACTAGACCTCATTCCTCAAAATTTTAATTTTCTCAAAATTGTTACACAATTATTTCTCACATTTACCCAATATATAGAAATTACGGCAACATAAATACAAAATGAAAAATCAGGTGTTATAAGAAAACTTCACGAGGGTTTTCTCCGTAGTGTCCCTTGCCACAAGGGATATTTAAGTATGCTCGGTATCCCTTTTTCTAGGGAGCACAGAAGTTGAATTCTCATAAGGAACTCCTAGTTTTGACAGCCTTATGTTTTAGTCAGTTTTTCCATTTCATTGTCTAATGCCGCAGTCTCTCCTAGCTCTAGTGCCACTAGCCATTCGTTCAATCCCTTCGCTAAAGGGGACCTTCTCTCTTAGGAGGTACATTCTTTATCCCATCTTTAATTTGGCTATTACGTTGATAATTGTTGTTAATATGTTTCTATTGTTGTCTTTAGAATTGGTGGACTAGGTCAAGCGGATATTCTTCTTTTTGCAACAAGCAGCGTGTTTGTCAGGATCTTTTGTCGATCTGTCAGTAATTAGAGCTGAGGAGGACAGAGCCATATCCACCAAGGCTAAGGCGGTGAGGTTTGGGAGTAAATTGATGGATCTAGATATAGAAGTTGCCAAATGGGAGCACTAGGCTCAGGAAGTAGAAAACCGAAATGACATGTGTACAGACTGAGGTTGCAGCTGCTGATGAGAGGGCGAATTCTTTCGAGGAAAGGGCTGCTGAGAAGAATCACCGTGCTTCCATCAGCGAGTGTATTGTAGAAGGACGATAGACTAACTATTTACATAGCTTCTTTGGTAACTCATAATTTTCCAATCGGTTGCTTAGATGTAAGGAATTCTAGAGTTGTCGTGGTCCCCAAAGTAAAGGATTTTGAAGCACAATCAGATCTTCAAGCTCCCTCCTCTGTGGCCAAGCCTCAGTAAAAGGAAAACACTGCTGAATCTTCCGTCCATTGATTTGTAACATTGCTCCACAGCTTTACAAATGAATATTATATTAGTGCACATTTTTT
>JAOVVI020019399.1:0-10124 GCA_028571085.2 Nepenthes alata | reverse complement strand
ATGGTGGAGGGCGGATAGCCTCCAAATGAGAGGAGGGTTAAAGGCCTCCAAGACAGGA
The DNA here is from genome assembly GCA_028571085.2 of Nepenthes alata. Classification (NCBI taxonomy): domain Eukaryota; kingdom Viridiplantae; phylum Streptophyta; class Magnoliopsida; order Caryophyllales; family Nepenthaceae; genus Nepenthes; species Nepenthes alata. Next base: position 10,066 of record JAOVVI020019399.1, on the reverse strand, counting down.
GGATGTCCGAGGGGCCTCCAAACTAGCGGAGGGCCATGGAGCCTCCTAGATGGAAGGAGGGCCGAAGGTCTCCTGGCTGCCAATCTACTCTTATTGGAAATTGGTTAGTAACGATTATGCCCTTCTTTGAGCTGTGTGGAGTTTTATGGAGCTTTTTTAGTTTCTTCGAGCTTGTCCTTCCAAGCTTGAGGGTGCCTGAATTTATAGTGTGGCTTGTAGATGCACTATTCTTACTGAAAAAATGTGGGTCTCTTCATTTAAAAAAAAAACTATGTTGGATTACAGGTTACTGTGGGTTCTGACCCATTGGCCCCATGATTGCTAGACCCATTAATAAGGGTGCCCAACAAAAAGAGAGAAAGGAAGCAAAAGAAAAAAATGTAAGCTTTGACATATGTTTGAAGCTCAATTTATCTTACTATTTGTCAACTTTGGGTATCTTATTCTTGTTCTTGTAAAAAATGTATTGTCAGTTGTTTTGGCCTCGATTATTTTGTTATTCTTTATAATTAGGGTTTATACATTTATATTATGTTATATAATCAAAGTATTTTGAGATTATTGATAATCATAACAATTGTAATGTGTTATAAATGAAAGAGATTATTTTTAACCAGAGCTCAAATATAGTGGAGATAAGCATGCATGTAATATTTCATAATTTGTTTTACTAGAGAAAGATTTTTGTTTAAAATCAATTGTGTAATTTGTGTGGTTTATTACGTAGGTCATTATTATTCATCACGACTTTGATCAAAATAGAATGGATTGTAATGCTGAAGTTTTATCCAACAAGTTATTAATTTATATTATTCATACTTGTATAGTGACTAACAGTACCTGATTTGCTGCTACTTACATTTAGTTGATAATTCTATAACAAGTCTTTGGTATTTAACTAGTCTTTAAAGGCAACGTACATTTCAACTATACATGCACTCTTCCCCCAATCATTCATATTGAAGGAAATATATGGTTGTATCAAGCCATCACTATAAAGACAAAATATATGACCATAGTTTTCACCACTCTAAAATATTTTTGATGGGTATATCAATAATGGGCTGACCCAAGAAGGAGAAAATATCCAAATCCAAAAGGCCCACTTGCACCTAGACGGTCAACACCATCTATTGTCCAGACAAAAAGTTAGTGAGCTGGCAAAAAGCCCAAGAGTAGGATGGCCCACTTGGGCCCAAGACGGTCAACCATTCTGGTTGACCGGAAGTGCGATCAGTAGACCTACTGAAGGCCATGATCCATGCGCCTCATGGGTCCATGTGTGCGTCTCCAAGCCATAACGATCTCATCCCATGATTTCACGCTTTCCACAGAAGGCAATCTCTATTAAAACGATTGCTTCTAGAATCGATACGCATCCCTGAAGAAAAGTGCTAGAATCATCTTCCTGTATACAGTGAATCCTAATTGTTACAGAACATAAAAGAAAAGTAATCAATCCAGAATGTTACTACCATAAAGATTCTCCCGCCAAAAAGATAGCGATCTCAATAGAGCATGGGAATTAAGCCCTTCTACATAAGGAAGGTAGCTCGGCACCACAGTTATAAAAGACCATGAAGTCCTCAATCTAAGACACGCACTCATCTACCCATAAAAGCTCAATACTGTAAAGCTCTCATGCTTTCTATACTCAAGCTTTCTCACCCTCTCTCTCTTTGCTACTACGTTCCCTGAGAGCTCAGTGCATCGAGACGATGCTACTCACGAGCTGCCAAAACCTCTCCTAGTGAGAGCAAACCCCCATCATGAACATTCCCTACATTCTCATTTGCATTCATTTACTTTAACCTTCTTAATTCGAATGTCATTTGCTAATTTGAGCGTCAGAGTATTTTCGGTGGGACAACCTTCTATCGACACCTGACCTCCTGTTTATAGTTGTGGTGTGTAGGATCTAGATTCATTAGACGGAACAGGACTCAAACGATCAACTTGATCCAAATGTGTTCAAAATTTTAATTTATGTCGCATTATTGGCACCGTCTGTGGGAAGCTTATAAAAAGCTAACTACTCTTCCCTACAACTTCTCTCAACTTCACCTTTTAGACTAACTTTGTAACGAAACGGGTACAATCTTTTAGGACCTTCCGTTAAGTAACATATTTAATCAAATAAAACCCATAAGTTAATATTTTAAGACATTAAATTTTGTAAAAATTTTGATAAAATTTCCTCTGAAATGGGACAAAAGCCATATATACAACCTACTATATTAAATCTGTACAAGTATATAAATATCCAAATTTTAAAATTGACTCCACAACACACACAGGATTAACAAATGTCACATCATCTATGGCTCCAACACAGTTCTCCTCAACTACAACGTTAGATCTAAATAGAGATGTTATTTAGGCCTAAACAAAAATCCAAACATTCATATGAATGCGAAAGTAGACTAGATCAATAAATTACCCGTGGAAGCATAATAATAACCATAATAATAAACATCATACCACAATTTATACAAAATATTGATCTAACTTGACTATTTTTAAATAAATATATTAAACATATCCAAAACTCTTTACCTTCCAAGTCCAACAAATCTCCTTAAGAAAATCCCTCCCCTTGCTCTAACTAAGTGGGCGTTGGCTCGAGACTTTCATTTGGAAGGAAGAAGAAGTAAGAGTGAGCTAACAACTTAACAATTGCATCATATACAAAGGCCATAAACAATAATAACGAAATTAAGCAGAAGAAAGAGATATGATCATGAAAGAGATACATAAACATACTTGGGATAAATTTATTTCTCTTTGAAATTTAATTTGTATTTATTTTTACGGATCAGGGTTAGTAAACCTTACTAATAAAAGATGCGGGAGGACGAGGAAATGATCATGATAATCCTTATGATCTAAGGCCATAGTTCATATTTGCCACCCTGTGGCGGACTTCTCATATCATTTCATATTGTCATGTCATATCATATCTCATATCATGTCTCATATGCTCCTATATCCCCGGGGGCCCAAAGGAAGTCTTTGTCCTTTCACAGTAATATCCTAAGACTTGTCAAAAATATCACCAACTATAATACACAATCAGGACAAATCCTAGAGTCTCCCACTGTCATACCGTGGCATACCCAAGGATTTTACCTATCTTGTCATGAATTTGTGATCCTAATTTCATGATTACTTATTCTTTTGATGGAAGATCCGTCAAATTTGTTTCATATGCTTATTATCTTGCTTATGAATTTACGTCTCTCCATAACTTGACTTAATATACGAACATCATATGCACGGAGAAGATTTAGAATTCTTACCATCAAAAATAGATTGAATTAAAGGGCTTTCGAATACAGATTCCTTGGCAATTGCATGTGCTGATATTTTCAAATTATATAATTAAACTTATACAGATACAAATCAATTAATTAGCATTTAAATATAAAAAATTATGCAAAATATTGTTCAATGACCACAGGTGAACAGTACTCGTGGAAACAGTGCATGTTTACAGTGTCGGAGTACACATATCGGTTAATTCTCAAAATTCTAGACATCCAATGGGTATATCCTCAAATTCATAGTATGGGTAATTATTTTTCTCTATCAATTGATACATTATAACCCAATTTAATCCGTTAATGAGGACGGGGCGCGGGTTAGGGTCTCCTCGAACGAACCTTCACATAATACCACAATTTTGGGTACCCATTCAATGAATTAACGTCTCCAAGTTGTGGGTAATCATATCGTAACCCCAAATTTAGCAAATACCCTAAATTTTCGTGGGTAATTTGTCCGAATGCGTGGGTTTGGGTTTGTATTGTCCAAAAACATATCAAATCTACATATTTGGTCACCAAGTTTACATATATGCATGCTTAGACTATGGGAACTACAAATTATAAATTTGACAAGTATCGGAACGAGAATACTCAAAACAAATATGACAAAAGTGCATAAAAACTAAAGAGGAGAGTATGAGAGCACTTGCCTCGACCTACAACTTTCCCAACTAGCTCGAAATCAAATTCGGACACAAAAGCCTCCATTTCCTCCTCTTCTTCTTTGCGTGTTTCTCTCCTCGCCGCCGGCCCCCATGCTGCTGCCGCTAGAATAGCGTCGTCTAGCCGGCCACCGTCGTATACGGCCGCCGCCGGCCACCGTCGACCACCCGCGCACTGCTGTCTCCGGCGAAGCCCTCCTCTCTGTCTCTCCTCTTTTCTTCCCCGCAAAACCCTAGCCCGATCCCCTACTCTGCTTTCATTTTCCTGTTCATCCTTCCTATTCTTATTGTTAATAATAATAATATTATTATTATTATTAATATTATATAATACGTTATATATATATTTATACATTTATCAATATTTCTTTAAAATTCAAACCCGAATTGATACTTAGGCAACCTAACGGGTGCACTTTGAAAGCTGGTCCAACAATTTTAAATATTCTCTAAAATTTTTATAATATTTAATTAATTTTTATCACACCTAAATTATCCAAAATAAATAAATAAACCCAATTAAATCGAATAAAAATATTTAGGGTATTATATTATCTCTCATTTATAAATATTTCGTCCTTAAAATTTAACGAAACCCAAAATTTCTTAATCGGAGATAATCTTTCCAGATCCTTCGTAACGTTCCCAAGTCACTCCTCGATTAAACAATTATCTCAGAAGACCCTAAGCTTCCGAATCGTTCTAATCCTTATTACCTGGTTCGTTATACCATAATTCCAAATTTACAAAGTTTGAAAATAAACCAAACATATTAACTAGTCTTCCGACTTAGCTCAAAACCTTAAACGACTAATAATTCTGACTTCCAATTACACTAAGGTCGCATTTCTTAGACCGGAATAGAAATTCTATTCCGGGTTAATTCCCACGGGAATTATAATTTCCGTGTTTGGTTGAAAAATAAGCCGGGAATAAATATTCCCGAAAAATATTTATTTTTAAATTTAAAGAAAAATTTATTTCCGCGTGGATCATGGTATTATTTATTCCCGGTGAATTGAAAATTAGTACTCCTGCACCACTTTTGTATTATTCCAAAATTGCCCTTATTATTATTATTATTATTATTACTATTAGGTATTATTATTATTATTACTATTATTATTATTCGATATTATTATTATTAGATATTATTATTATTACTACTACTATTACATATTATTATTATTATTATAATATTTTATTGTTATTATTATTATTATTATTATTACTATTATTATTATTATTATTATCACTATTTTTATTTTATTTTTTATACTATTCTACAAACCAAATAATGGAATACTAATTTTTTTCTTATTATATTCTAACAACCAAATATAAAAATAATAATTTTAACTTCATTCACATCTTATTCTATTCCCTAGGAATAATTATTCTATTTCTACCATATTCTATTCCAACAACCAAGCGTACCGTAAATCTCAAAATAATCATTTATTCTGAACCTTAAATTAAACCTTAAAAATATATGGGTTCACTTTGTTTTCATAGCGCAACTCTGATTAATTACTCAACTACGAATCATTCACTTGAAATTCACCGCCATATCTAATTTAACTTGACGCCCAAAATTCTCTGATCAAGTTTGACTAGGATTACGACATAAATCTTAATCACAATCAAACCTCAAAGTCAAAATATTTTATATCCTCATTATTTCGTCGGTATAACTATAAACCGATGTATTCCTAAAATACATAATCCATGTTGATAAGAATAGGCAATTTATCAACTAATCGACAATTACCTATATATGGTCATCTATTCTTAGCTTCTCAATTATATCCTGAGATTTATGGAAGTTATGAGTCCACCCACACTCCCACTATTCTATCTAATCATTTATTTGCAAATTCAAGATCTTCTTACAACTTATATCCATTGGTTCATATAGAATACCTAGATTATTCAGCAACTATAACAAAAGTCCCAAGATATCTATACCATGAAGGCAAAGCCCATAAATCCTCAAATTACAACCAGATTAGAAATTATAATTGTAATAATCACCAAAGAATTTGATATGGCTTTAGGCCATCACCCCAAATCTCAAAACCTAAATACTTAGCAACCTCAGAATCTCATTCGCATACCAATGAGACAACTAATTAAACCCGAACGTATTATTTATAATCACAATGAGCGGGTCATCCTAATCATCCTAAAATAAAACCATAAAGACTCTTCATTTCATAATTTCATAACCTTAAAATATTTCGGATACAATTCTTCCTCCCAAGGCCAAAGGTAAAGCATCCCATATAAAACATCAAAGACATACCCCAACTATGGGTAAAGTAATTTTAAATTATGGGCTCCTCTCCTACTTAATTCAAGGGTAATCACCTACCGTGATGCAAGGATAGCAAAATCCTAACTTTCCTCAAAACATTGCATTCTACTATCACTCACTAAACTCATCAGGGGTCAATTCGGATATTATGGTTGACAATCTACCATTAATTCCTTGAGGGCTACCTTCTTATGTCCCATTCCTATGAATATCACAACTCAATAACTTACCGGCCAAATCATCCTTAATGTCACATCAAGATTGGCACCACAAAATAAATAAAATTAACCCAACCGATCCTATCTACGGACCCAGGAAAATATTGTGGATCTCTATGCCACAAAGGTAAAGCCTAAATCCTCAAATTACACATAACTTGGGAACACAATTGGAAATATAGATTCGGAATCCCCAAATGATATATTAGCCACAATATCAAACCCAAGAACCTTCCCTTCCATCACGATAGGCGACACTTTATACCTTGTGTCATCATCTCAGAATCCCGATTCAAGACACTGAGCCACTTTACTATGTGACCCATGGATATGGACAATCCTCAATTTTGCGATTGAACTAATTACAATCAGAAACATGCTTCTAAATCTCGACGGGAAGAATACCTATTAATAAAAGAATACCCACACAAATATCTTACAGTATCTGATACGGGCTCCATGGCGGTGACGTTGAGGATCGACGATGAAGTGAAGGGGAAGGGGAGTTCTGGCAGAGGAGAAAACAGCTTGCGCGAGAGAAGGAGGGAAAGAGGAAAAGGGAAAGGGAAAGAGGGAAACCAAAGAGAGAGAATCGAAGGAGAGGGAGTGAGAGAGGGAAAGGAATTGGAAAATATCTTCTTCCCTTTTCATTACACGCCTGTCAGCATATATAAACGGGCAACAGGGAAACACCGGTAACAGGGAATGGGTAACGGGGAACGAATAATGGGGAATGGGGAACAACCAAAGGGAATAAAAGGTTCAACTCTATGGTGTATGGATGCGTACGTAATATTGTCGTTCCCATCAAAACAACCTTGTCCTCAATGTTGATCAAGAGAAGGGCTTGATGATATTTTGCCACGGTTAGACCGCCTTCCACTTGCTCCAATTACCAGAATAAGAGTGTCTAGCGTTGGAGCTATTAGAGTCTCTATGGCTTCCATTTTCACCCACGGGATGTCAAACCAAGTGGTTAGCAGCCTCAAAGTCACATGGTGTCGGGCATCACAACCCCTTCTTTGCTGGGATCTTTTTTTGCCTTCTGGGGAATTTGCAAGCAAGCAGATGATGGAGTCTCAGCAACAGAGCATTTTCCACAGAGATCATTTGCATAATCACACTGCTTCTCCCCCGTAGACTCAGGGGTAATGGATGATTCCAAGCTTTGTGATGTAAGGGTGGTCTTCCCACTGAATGGTTTAATCTGCAGCCGAAGATAATCCTCCACAAGCATCACTATCACAATGGAAACACCCTCTAGTTGACAACCAATTTTCATTATAACATATGTATAATGATCAGTAAATTTTGAATCAGGTTTATGAAATTGTGCTGCCAACTGACTCTCTGCTAGGACTAAACCTTGATTAAGTGGACGAGCGATGACTTCCACCCCAAGAATCTTCAAATCTCCCTCCTGTTCTTTATCACCACCCACCAACTGAAGAAGAGCATGTGGCAGCATACTCCCAGGACTTGTTTCCAGAACAAAGCGAGTTGTCTCTGGGTTGGCAAACGCACACTGCACTGCCTCATTCAGTTCAAGACCCAAAGTAGGGAGTCCATCCTTTATTGTGGTAGTCAACAGTTGCAGCAGCTTTTTCTGATTAAATCGATATGGATCAATGAGATCAACGAGAATTGGTCTCTTACTACCATGAAATTCATTGGAGCTATAGCTTGCAGCATGTCGGCTAAGAAATGTATCACATACTGCTAAGTTTCCATGCATGATAGGCTTAAGCCCTCCACCTCAGATGTTATTGCTTCATCCAGCCTTCTTAAAGCATTGATTGACATCCCAACACGAGCGTGAGTGGAGCTATTTGCTTCATTATGTAGAGGGATATTTGTAGTTGCTGAATTGATGCCCGCTATCAGTCTCATAGCTAAAAATATTTATTGTTGTGAGGAGAAAACCCAGCCATAGTAAATTTCTATTACTGAAGCTGCTAGGGGTGGGCTGGTCCAATGCCGTGTAGCTGGGCAAACAAGTGGAAGCATTGGGGATGCAGTTGCAGTAGGACATCGCAGGCCTGGTGGACTTGGAGTCAGCACTGGCAATTGTTGTGGATGATGCTGCTGCTGATCAGGGAGCCAAGGCCATTGTAACATTCTATCCACCAAACTCCTTGGCATATAAATACAACAGAAATATGTTGCCCAATCCATCTCGGTACCACTTGTACTAGCCAAAGTATCATGAGAAAGCATTGGTCCTTGATGCTATGACTGTAGTAGTTTCAACCATTTCCATACCGAGGCATGGGCATTGCAGGGCTGGTCATAGGCTCTGGCCCCCTATGCACTAGGTAGTAAGTTTAAAACGGTAGCCACTATAACCCCCATTTCCACAAGGTTAACGGCAGCAATAGCATACATCTGAAAAGAATCACTCTGTGTCACGTGAAGGAAAAATGTGTAGTCCGGTGAAGAAAGAGTAGGGTCTGTAACAAGAGATAACAACGACACGTGAAGCTCATTTGCATCATCATAATTGTCACGAGCAATTTCAAAGGAATGTGGGCCAATTTCAACTGCCACATCTTTCTCTATTAGCTGCAATGCTACAACCCTCCTGAACTTGCTTGCTGCTTCAGCGGTTTTTGATGAAGGTACGATGCATATCAGAACAACATCGTCTCGGTAGGACAAGAGCATCACGACAGAACAACAACAGCTCGACAGAACAGAAGCATCGCGACAATACAGAAGAATCTCGACAGTTAGAAACAAGTACAATATTGACTGTGCACATGTGTGCGAGACTAACAGAGAATATATGATAAGGATATATGAACACCAAAGCAGCAATTCAAACGTAACTGGAAGTGTAGTTGGCAAGTCGATCAGGTGGTTGTAGTGTCTGATTGCTCCATCGGGGGCCTCACCCCAAACCACCGTAATTTTCCAAGAAGTGTCATCAAATAGTGTTGTCATCTCCAGGTGTGCCTCTTCTGGAAAAACTTCATTATGAAGCCATGGGATGATAGACATCTCAGCTGCAAGAGTGGCTAGCAATTTTGCATCTCCAATTGTCAAGACAAGGAGGTGAAATTTCCGGCTAATAAGACTTTGCTCGATGCCCCAATTTGAGGTGCGCAGTGCTTGTAGTTGAAGAAAAGTTATTGCGTGTAGCGCTCGAAGTTGCAAATGGAAGGAATCTTGGTTTAGGACCTCGGTCCTGTGCTACAGTTGAACCGAGGTGTAATGAACCGTGGTGATGGAGGAGGATAACGCAGAGAGTAGAGAAGCCATTGTCGATTCTTTCCACACAAACATGGTTGTCCACAAGAATCCAGCATGCTTTTCTCAGGCACTAGAAGAACAGAGGAAATGACGGACAGAAATGCTTGAGCAAGAGTCAGTTCTTTCGGCTGCGGCGCCTCATCATCTCCACCGAGGTTACCAAGGTCATGCGTCTTCCCTAACTCAGCCAAGTCAACACCACCAGAGTTCTTCGCGGGTTTGAATGACAGAATTTGTTCTGAGGTGGAAGGGTTTGTAGGTAGGGAAAAATGGAAGGGGTTACCTGTGTTT
>JAOVVI020019396.1:0-10125 GCA_028571085.2 Nepenthes alata | reverse complement strand
ATAATGAAACATGCAAGATTTTAGGCAAAAAATCTCTTTTCAAATGAGGATAAAAATTACAGGATTATAAGTCTGATGAATATCCACAATACGATATGTTTAATTATAAAAACTTTAATAAATATAAAGACACAATACCTTATAATAAATAAGCCCGGGTAATAAAAAATACAAGATAAGAGAGAAGAAATATAACAAGTAAAATGTTCTTAGCTTCAAAAGCATTATACTTAAGGTCGGTGGAAAATGGAGTATTATTTGAAATTCAATCGAATGAGCAAACATTCATCTTCTCCCTTTTCCCTCTCCTTTTCTCTGTGACAGCGCTTTATATCTCAAAATCACAAAGTGTAACCCTAAAAATTGCGTCAGAACCTTTTGTATCAGAAACAGCGCTCAAACGCCCTACGGGCGTGCATCAAGCTCAAGCTCTCTGTGTGGTCGACGCACGAGCGTCCTCCGAGGTGCATTAGGCATTGAGAAATTTTGACAAATTCCACACGTACGTCCCTTGGGCACTCCTCAAATGCCCACAATGTGGACAATGTGTGCATATGAGCCTCTCGGGCACCCCTAATTAGGACATTCAACACACATGCGTGAATTGGGCGCATGTCGTGCACCACTCAGTAGCTTTTCTTGATCAGACCACGGCACGTGTGTCATTCAGTGTACCACCAAATGACTCATCAAATGAATTTAGTATCGAAAAAATGAGTGACCCACAACGCAACAAATATCTATTATCGCTCTTAAACAAGTTATTATAGGCAGCAGCAACAACCATTGAAAAGCTCAAACTGCTGAATTTGTTAAACAGCTACTGTACTTTATGATTACCAAATATATCATGGGCATGAGGGGCGATGCACCTCAAATCAAGGCGCAGCAACTACTTCTTGGATGCAAATCTAGATGTGCATTTTAAAAAGCTAAAACAAAGTTAAAAAAATATATGTGTGGGTGCACGTTAACAGCTGTCATAGAAATGATGTAAGCACGATAAGTAAATACCTTGTAACTCCTCTATAAATTGATGCACCTCTTGAGAAACCGCTGCTGTTCCTACAAGAAGAAGAAGAGAATAAAAAAGGAAAAAAAATTGAAGCAGAGTTGAAATGTAGGCATCAGAACAAAACCGAGCAGCAGCAAAGATTTACCTCCTCAAGTGAGCAACATATTCTTGCCTGGTCATCTTCTTCATTTTCTCCAGATCTTGCTGATAATTTTCCAGCTGCCAAAACAGAGTAAAAAGCTGAAAATTTCCCAGGAAAATGAACACAGAATCTCGTGTATGAGAGATTTGAAAAGAGTGCAAATTCATTACTGGGAAATTTATACGAGTCGAAGGACCCCAGTACTTGAGTGCAGCTAGATCGTACGCTCTTGCTGCTTTTACTTCTGTATCATAACCTCCTGATTTCGAACAGGCCAAGGCAGTCGATGGCAAATTCAGAGTCGCACGAAGGAGAAGAAAGGGAAAACTACGGGAATTTCTTGCAGACATTGATATATAGAAGCCTTACCCAGATAAACTGTAAGTTGGATTCCATTAAAATGCACCCGAAGCAAGCAAAACCGTGAGAAATCAGAATCATTTAGCGGCAGTAATCAGAAGAACAGAGCAACAATTTATTCGGAGCTTGAACGCCATTACTACTAACCTTGTCTCCCTTTCCTGCTCTGACCTTCTTTCTTGCAACTGTTATCCCAAAGATGAGCTTCGTATCTACCAGTCCATCTATGCCTGATTTGCACCAATCCGAAACAACGGAAGCAGATTAGTACTCTGTAAATCAAGAAAAACAGATTGTTTTCATCTAACTAATCAGAATACGACCAACCTTGTAACGCCTCTGTACTGCGAAGTTCTGTGCCCAAACGTGTCCAACGATTTTCTATGAACAATTTTCCTCTGACAGTCCACGTTCTCCGACGTTCTTTTCCCTGTTTCCATGGCCAAACACTCGGCGGCAGTGGTCGGGATCTGCTGAGAGCCTGTCACACAGCTGGACTGAGAATTTGGGCTCATGGATAAGCTCAGAGAATGTAAATCTCCATAGCCATATGAGCTTAGGGACCCAGATCGCCCCCCATTGTCAACCACGCAATCAATCAGTTTAGCTTGGCTGGTGTTAGTATAGTTTTTTGGTGCCCAGTTTTTCGAAACTGAGATTTTATTTTCCGCCGTTGCTGGCTGCAGGATATGGAAGTCTGCATCTTGGGTTACCTTAGTCTGGATCACCTCATTGCCACGAGAAACATAGTATGGATGTGTGAAATTGTGGCTGCTGTGGTCGTGGTGGTAAAACATGCTATCTAGGCTGAGAGCAATCGCTTCTCTGCGATGGTTTTCATAATGATGGCGCCCCATTGATTCACCACCGAAGAAGTCCTCCAGTTTAGGGGTAGCATTTGGCAGTATTCCTTGACAGACAGAGTTAAAGAGCCAGAAAACAAAAAAATCATGTTCTTCGCAGAAGCATCAAAAGAACAAAAAAGCCAGAAACGCAAAGAATTATTGACTCACCTTCCATTACACAAAGAGACCCATCAGATTTGAGAGGCATAACAGGCAATGTTGTAGAAAAGATGCTGCCATTTTCACCTCCCAAAGCATAGCAGAGACTAGTACTGCTGGTACTGTAGTAGTTTAGGGAAGAAGAGGTGTGGAAGAAGGTGGGCGTTGGAAGGGAAGAGGAAGAAGCATCGGCGATAGAGAGAGTCTGCGTCTGATTACGATTGTGAGAGGCTGGAGACGCTTCTTCCATGATCATGGAAGAAGGAGAGAGAGAGAAGCCTAACCAGTCACTGTTATTGTTGTTGCTGCTGCAATTCTCATCATTGATCATGGAGTTCATCGATCTCTTCCCCAACTTACAGTTGAAGTGGCCGTCTTCCTATTATTCTCATCAAAGCTTCTCAATTCAATCATTGGGCTACAAGTGGAACTAATCATTCCAACATACTGTATATACCATTTTTCCGAAGTACTGATCATCAGTTTACCTTTCGGTTCTACGTTCTAGATGTAGTTTGCAGAATTCGCTATTTGAAGAGAAATTCGAAGCACAAGACTCTCTTTTTCTCCTCCCTCTATCTCTCTGAAAAGGGTTTTCGTTTTCTCTTTTTGAAATGAGAACAAAGCGACCAAGCATAAAGAATGAGATACAGCAAGAACGAACTGCTGGCGTCCTCGACGCATTCCATTGGGATGCGTGTGTTGAAAAAGACCCTTCCTTTCTCATATATATTTTTTAAAAATCTAATTTAGTTTTAAACTATTGAATTAAGTCAGTGTATGATGATAATTTTGATATTGAAAGTCCTAATACTATCTTATTTTAACCCAAAAAAATAACATCAATTTTGATGATTTTAATATTGCATTATATCTAATTTTATTATAAAAATTTAAATTATAAAATAGGATCAACTTTATAAATATAGCATATATTAATCAAATTCAAAGTGAAAAAAAATTAAATCAACTCAAAAAACCCACCTTTAACTTTAGTTGAAAACCCAAAATTAGGTGAAAAAGCCCATGTTTCAATGGATTTTTTTTTTTTTTTTTTTTTGATAAGCAGTCTGACAAAGTTGAACAAATAACCAATTATATTCAATCAATTATGATGAAATATAGATGGGATTTCACTTCTTTAATAGATGGGATTTAAGGTCCTAATAATTATTGCCCTTCTACAGTCCCATAAAGGACATACAAATGTACGAAGAAATAAATGCAACTGTATTCGTTCAGAAAAATATTCATTTCTTCAATTACTTAGAACTATTCTTTTATAAAAAAATATATATAATAAAATTATATTATTTAAGTAATATTATAACATGATTATAATACTTTCTTTGTTTTGATTCTATCAGATTTAAAATATGATTAGATTGCTGATCAGGAGTATCTGTTCTTGATACGACTCACTACAAATTGCTGGCTCCTGATATTAATGAAGAAGCTTAAATAATTTGATTTTGTGGTACGTAATTTTAATGGTTTATCATGCAACCAATACGCTCGGCAGGCGGCAGCTGCTTTCTGCAGCCATTAGGCAGTTTTTTCCACTTCACGGGGCAGATAGGGAGACAGTGCGTGATAGGAGTATCAACAGTGAGCAGCAGTGCACGGCTAATGTACTGAAATTTCGAATTTTTTTTATTTTTGTGTACTATTTTTTCAATATTAATCTTATTCTATGTAATAATATTTTAAATTGATTATATCTCAGCTCATAGTTCTAACTGTATAAGTTACTACAGAATTCTGACAAGATAAAAAAAGGTGGTGAATTTTACAGTTTTCTTACATAAAATATTTTAAAATATAGTTTGCAAAATATTTTTTTTATATTTATACTTTTTCAATTTAAGGTTTAATACTGGTTACTTTTATATTTCAACTGTTAAATTTAAATTTAATAATTATTGACATTTTTAAAATTTTTTCTATTACAGGAAGAAAAAGAAAACACAAACCTCACTCTCCCATGCAACATAAATAGATTTAAATAGCTTTATCCTTACCATTCATTAAAATGAGTTTCTTTTATTATTTACAAGACAAAAAATTAAAAAAAAAAAGACTAAATTCACATCAAATATATGAATATGCATAAATTAATGACCAATTATATTATGCTTATACCTGCTTAAATTGAGTCTTTTACCAAGCTTTTTTGCTTAAAGATAACCCTAATTTGCTTTGTTTTCTAGGAAAAAGACAGAAAGAAACAGTCTAACTTCCCATTTTGTTGTCCCATGCCTATAGGCACATTCTTAATGTCGAAGATCAAGTTATTATGCCGCATAGTTAGATTAGCTAATGTTTATTACACGATAGTTTAATTGTTAATAAATTAAACTTAGATATTTATGTAATTAATTCAAGTGGGTAGGTAGATCTGCAATTACTTCAGTAAACTTGTCTGCAAATCATAAGTTAGGATGATATAGTTAGCTTATTAGTAAATATTTATCACACGATAGTTTAGTTATTTACCTCATTAAGCTTGGTCATGATGCACAATGTGAGTTAGCATTGTTAGCTTAGTAGCTAATGTTTGTTACACCATAGCTTAGCTGCTAACTAGCTAAATTAATATAAGGTTTTCATTTAATTTTAATGTGCCTAAAAATCTAAAGTATTTTTTCAACAAACTCGTCCACAAATACATAAATATACATATGTGATATTGCTAAATTTTGATATGAAACTACTACTTATTCAAAGTATTACTTGATTTTGAATAAAAATAATAATATGGAACATATTTGACCGATACGTATACATTTATTATTAAAAAGATATTTTAAATGAAGAGTAAATTATTTTTACTTTCAAAAAGTGATTATTTACTTGATTAATGCATGACAATTTACTACTATAATTCGGCATCAAGTGAAAAATAATAACAATTCTGCTAAATTAAAACAGAAATATACTTTTATAGATTATGTCATTATTAAATTTTGAAGTAATTTTTTTTAGATTATCTGATTTTTAAAAAATGAGGGATAATTTTATTTACTACACTCATTTTAAATAATATAATTATTAAAAAAATATTATTAAATGGATAAAAAATATTTTCACTTGCAAGTAAGTATTGTTAGTGGACTCTAATCCCGGGCCAAAGCATGGGAACATTGTGTTGGGGACAGATTTTCTCCTACTAATCATTTGGTTTTGATAAAGAGAGAGTTATTTGGTGGTGGAGGGATGCATGCTGTAACCTAAGAATATTTACAATGATATTGTGCCTAATTATTTATCTATTATTATATATAATTAAAAATATAAATTTATAAATAAAATACTATATTACTAAGAATATTTTTAATGGTAAATAAATAGAGTCATTGGGACACTGGTCTCTATAAAAATATCAAATATATCTTTAAAAGTTCACTTTTATGTTCAATTTTAATTTTAATTTTTGTATTAATTTATCATAGGTTAATAATTTAGTCAAATCAGCCATATTTTTAAGTGTATGTTAGGACAAAATTGGTACCTAAAAATATTTAAAATGTCAAATTTTTAGTGTTTTATACGATGATTTGGGTCAATTTTTTTTTTTTATAAAATGGGTGTGGATTAAATAAATCAAAATTTTAATTATAAAAAATAAATAAAATTGAACTGAAAATGAAAATAATTTTTTATTTTTAACTTTTAAAAAGCTAAGAACAATTTTGATTATATATTTGTCCCTCCATTCACCCTTTACTTTTCACCAATGGAATTGGAGAATGGTAATGCGTGATTGTATGATGTTGTCCTCTTTGTCTACTTTTAGGTAATATATTTTTATTACTTTTAAAAATAATAAGTATATGTTGGAAATCTCTCCCGTGAAGAAGTTCCAGTCAACAAAGTTGATCGGTTGGACTGTCAACGAACGATCAATGTAGTTGACCGGCTGAAAATTTAAGTTGACCTGCTTGGCTGGGGTTGTCAGAGCAACAATAAGGACGGTCAACAAGGTAACCTTGGAAACAAGTTGACCGACTTCTTATGGCAACACAGAATACCTGCTATGTCTGAAAGAGAGTAGGTTAACCTGCTTGTTTAATAACCTTGAAAACTCAAGATAACAGATCTGTCTTCTGCTGCTGCAGGCATACGCCACCCACTGATGTGCTGACACATGCTTCTTGGGAATCGTGCACCAACCATGAAGCAAGACATGGTGCAAGTAGGCCGGTTAATATAATGTGGAGCGCAGAGAGTGTTGAGTAGAAAATAAAAAGAGCAGAGTATAAGTGTGTATGTGAGAAAGAAGAAAACAGATGAGAGGAAGAATACCCAATTGTGTGTGCATGTATTTTTACCTTACTATTTTTATAATCTCCATCTCATACATAGTGTAATTCTTCAGACTTAACGTCCCGTAGTTTTTTCCTTGATTCATAAGAATTTTCCACGTAAATATCGGTTGTCATTATTCTTCCATTCCTTTTCTTCGATCCCTTTAGTGCTTGTGACGGTAGGCCGCCCCATTTTCGGTCAACAGTATACACTATCCTAACCTTTCTCTGTCATTATAAGAATACAAAAAAAAATTAAAATATATGTTAGATTAATGAAAGGTCAAAATTTCAATAGGAAATATTAAAAGATATAAAAAATATATTTTTTTTTATAATATTGATATCCACTAAATAATTAACTCAAATTTAGATGATTTTTTTAAAATTTTAAATTTATGGGTTTTGATTCTAACCAAAATTTCTCACTGTCCTGTGATACCACTAATTTTAATATTTAAAAAATAAAGCATAATCAATCAAATTCTTTGAGAGATATAAATTGTAGGAAAGTATCTATTGAAAGGGTCATACTTAACTTTGTATAAAATGGAAAGATACGGACGAGAGAGCTATTTAGGGCTTAATTACAACTATGTGTATAGTTTAATGGATTGACTAAAGTCTCATTTTGATAATACATGGAAAACTTCTAAAAATAAATAATAATAAATAATAATAAAAAATATATATATCCTATTAATTAAAAATATTAACTTATCATATCGATAAATTTAAACTAAGAAACATAATATATTCATGAAACCTATGTTTAATTTGACTCTGGCATATGAAGAAGCTTAGTAGTAGCCAACGAAGAACTAAAGAGAAGGATTACTGTATACTCCATCCCTCTCAAGTAATTATATGTTATATTTGATTTTTTTCCCGTCAAGTACTACTACAACTAACTTTCCAAATTAATTTTCTAAAGTATCTGGGAGTTTGAAATCTAGAAATCTATGTTAAAAAATTATAATTTTAAAATAATTAAAGTCGAGTTTATTTGATACAAAATGCTAAAGGAAACATTTAATACGAAACTGAAAGATTATCTAATTTAAGAAAACAGTAGTGATAGTTGATATTTTTGAACCATTATTAAAATACATTTGATAATGTATAATTTGACACATTTATCTATATTTGTTGGGTATGATCCAAACACGGTTGATGGGTTCGATATCGTAGGTCAGCCCAATGTCCGAATATAGCAGATCGACTATTTGTCAAGGATTCATCTAAAATCCAACGTAAAGTCAACAAAGACCACTGAGAAGTCCATGCAACTTGACCCACAGAAAGCTCGCAATTTAGCGACTCTAATTTCGAAAGCATGCCCACGTGTCCCTGCTAGCATGTAACTCTCGCAACCATGTACAAGGTATAACAAAAATTTGCCATAATATTACCACAACAATTGTTTTGACAACTCAACAAATATTCTTAAAATATTATCATTGTTCACGTATTATCTTAGGCTAATAGTTATGATTCAACGAATTCCCGTAAGCAACATTAGCTAGCCATACGCTCCAAAATAGGCTTCGCAGCCCTCACTCTACATATATCATCTTTCCTCGAATGGAAAAGAAAGAGGAGGAAGGAGAAGATTTTAATAGTAGAATTCGATAAGAGAAAAGGGAGTTGAGGAGAAGGAAAAGGGTCAACAGAGTACGCTCACCCTAACACTTCCTCACTTAACTCGAATGGCTAACCCAAAAGAGTAGGGACACTCCCGATTTTTGAAGCAACCCTCCGATCCAAGCTCACGATGGTGCAAGCATTGTGTCCTCTCCAAACTCTTCCGCCATCAAGGCAATGAAAATGGTTTGTGTAGCGAGCTATAGGAAGCTCCCCACATTGGTAGTCAGAGAGAAGTCCAGCTGACGTTCCTCTCTCCATTATTATCACCAAGGAGTTCCTCCTCCAGACAGTCACTCCCCAACTAAGCCCATTTTTTGGAGCCAAATCCTCCACATCTCAAAGTCGCTACCTAATTGAGCACACTCAGTGGAGCACAATTTTTTATCTCGGGATTGCCTCCTGATTGGGCACATTCATTGAAGCCAAGTTCTTCATACCTCTAAGTCACTCATTGCCGAGCACACTCCAACACTCAAATCCTCACCCGTGTACCAGTGCACTTTGTATCATTCATCTTTCATTTTCTAAATAATTTTTTTTAATTTAATAGTTGAAGGATATATTGAGAAATAAGTTTCTATCATTATCTGATATTGTGTTAGTTCATTGTAATGTATGTAGAATTTAAATTTAAAATAACGAGGATCAGACTCACTTCAACTCGATCTCTCAGAAATATCAAGTGGCTTCTTAACTCTTTCAATAATACGAATTTAGGAACGCATCAATAGTCAATTTGATCGAGTAAAAATATAGAGCCCATAAGTTATTAGCTCAAAGATGATTGTCAAGACAATCAAACGACATAACCCGGGAAGAAATTAGTTCAGGATTCAATCTGGACAAATATCATATCAACCGATCGAACGACCAAGTAACTAAAAATATTAAAGATCGGATTGACTAATGACCTAACAAAATAATAAATCAGGCATTGGATCTTGAGGAATGATTACATAAATAAAAAAATGATCAATTACATTAAAGTCGATAACAATGATCGATTAAATATTAATTATTAAACGATTATAAAATCAACATAATACTTAAAGCCCATGCAATATAATGCTTCAATTAACAGCCATATTAATTTTAAAAAAGATAAATTGGTTGGTACCAAAGTTATAAATGTAAACTCTCAATTCAATGCTAGAAGATATTGAGTGTTTTTACCATCAAGTACCTCTTTCTTAACTATTTCTAATTGATGGAGCCAAATATTTTAAATTCAACCAGTTTTGCACTGGTTGTCTTTTTTGTCTCTTTTTAATCTTTAAAATTTTTTAATTTAAATATTAAAAAATTTATTAAAAAATAAATCTCAATTTTTTATCTTATATTAATTATCATCATGTATATAATTCGAATAAAAAATTTTGAATAATTGTAGCAATACCAAGTAAATATTAATTAAAATTTAGAGTGTATATTAATATTAATATACTCATATAAGTACACTAACGTATTAATTGATGGTATTTTAAATTAAGAAAAAAAATATTTAAAAATATTTTCCATTGGGGAGGGACAAGGCAGTGGGATAAGGACAAATGGCCGGGAGGCTGGACAGAAGGGAAAGCTACCCGAGGGAGAGCATCGACAAAACAGCAAGTAAGCAGTACGTGTCCTCTCTTCAATTTACTACATTTT
>JAOVVI020019395.1:0-10126 GCA_028571085.2 Nepenthes alata | reverse complement strand
CAACATTAACCAGCATTAAGTCGACGGAAACATGCACAACAATGTCCCATCATGACATGCTGGGGGTTAAATTTTTAAACCTACCGGCATGGGGGGCTAATGATGAGTCTAGTAGCCATGGACCTAAGGGACTAGGCCGCACAGCGAGCCCACAACTCAACTCCAATCTAACAAACTTTTTTCTAAAGTGAAAGGTCTCACTTTGCCCAAGTAAGAAGAGTGCATCTGTGGATCACACTATAAAATCGAGCACCCTAAAGTTTGAAAAAACAAGCTCCACAAAAGCTTCAAATAGCTCGACATTCGTAATAAGGGGGCTTACCCTCCAGCCAGGAGTTACCCTCCTTCCAAGAGGTCTACCTTTCATTGAGGAATCATCCTTCGATCGAGAGCCAGGAGCACTCTGTTCGGGAGCTTGGAGCCCTCCATCTCGGAGCTAGGAACACTCTATCCTAAAGCCACAAGCCCTCTGTCCCGGAGTAAGGAGCCCTCCGTCTCAGAGCTAGGAGCATTCCGTTCGAAAGCCTGAAAAATTCTATCCTGGAGCTATAAGCCCCTCCATCCTGGAGTCAGGAGCCCTTCGTTTCGGAGCCAGGAACACTCCATCCTAGAGCTAGGTGTGAGCTGTCCAAGAGCCAACCCTCCGCTCAAGTGACCAAGATGTTGGCTTATTAGCGCGGTTTAATCCTCCACCTCTAAACCGCCCCTCTACGGGCGTACTTCGAAGATGCCCATCTGCCGGGCGCACCTCCAAGGCACCCCTCAACCGGGCGTATCTACAATTGCTTCTCTGTGAGCGCACCTCCAAGCCGCCTTTTTACAGGCGCACCACTAAGTGATCCTTTCATCGGACGCACCTCTAAGACACCCATCTGTAGGTGCTCCATTAAGACTCTCTCTGCCGGGGGTACTTCCAAGTCGCTCTTCTGCGGGAACATTTCTAAGACGCTCCTCAATCAGACGCTCCTCTAGTATGCTCATTAATTGGGCATGCTTATAAGCCACTTATCAGATGATGCATCCAAATACTCCATTCACCACTATATGCATCTATGCATTTATTGCATCCTCTAACATCTTTCTATTTTTTAAGAAAGATTTTTAATTTGAGGGTCGAAAGATATACGGTACGAACTATTCTCGCCGTCTTTTGACATTTTGTTTATAATTTGTGGTGTGCAGATTTTATGTTAATATTGACAAAAATTAGTTCAGCTTAAATTTGACTTGCAGCGGAGCATATACAGCTCAAGAATGTGGGACATATCAAAGTATTTTTATTAAATTTTTTTATAAAATATTTAAATATTAGTGTCATAAAAGATAATGTTAAGAATATATTATTTATATATTTTTAAAATATATTTTTTAATATTAAATTTCACTTATGGCATCTTAATTAAATAGATATATAAATATCGTACGGCCTGCGTCGCGTCCCAGGCGCCCCTGCGCTAGGAAGAACCGCCTGGGCGACAGCTGGCCCCTCCCTCTTCGTCTCCGAGTCCTCCAATTTTCTCCCAACTTTCCATCGTTTTCTTCGCTCCCAAGTAGTTCTCTTTCAGTAAGTCGGATTCGAAAATGAACGAAGACAAAGAGCAGATCGATATGTCCGAGATCGCCGCCAATCTTCCAGCTGCCACCGCCGGTAAAACCAAAACAGCAAAACTCTATCCAGATCCCTGACATCTCTTTTGTTTCTTCATTTTCTCGGCCGCCAATTTTCTGTCTCTTCGTCTATTATGTGCAGCTCTTAGTCCGGAGGATCGTGCTGGGCTAGTGAATGCGCTCAAGGTTAGAGCTGTGTGGGATACTGGGTTTTTACAAATTGAGGAGTAGGGTTTGTGCAATTATGTGTTGATGGTGAATTTGGTTTTTTTTTTTGTTAGAATAAGCTCCAGAGTCTCGCTGGGCAGCATGCGGATATTCTCGAAACCCTTTCGCCTAAGGTTCGGAAGCGAGTGGAGGCACTAAGAGAGATACAGGTATTGCTTCATGTGGATTTTCTCCCATTTGTTGTTTTCTCTCACTTTAGAGTTCTTTACTACCCTGAGTCATTTTTCTTTCAAGCACTTAACGTGTTACCCTTTGATTGACTGTGTATTGATCTCCATTATTTGATTAGGTGCATGCATCAATTATTTGGTGGCCATTGTCTATAATTGAATCTGGATGCGTTTATCTGGTGCAAGTTTTTGATCCCACGATTCCCTCTTTTCCGGAGTCTTACAAATATGGCAACTAATTTCTTCCTTTTTCATTTGCGTCATTGTCCGACATATTCTCTGCATATTGCTTCACTCTTAGTTATTATACTTAGTATGCAAGGAAGTCTTTTGCCAGATAGAGTTTCAGTAAGTAAACAGCTTTAATTAGTTGCATCCATCTAGCATACTAGTACTTCTAACCTTCATTATTTCGTGGGATGATTCTGTCATTCAGTGGGTGAAATTGTTGCATTGCTAGTTCAGATTATGAAAGAGGAGCTCCCTTCTCTTTTTGGCAGCTCACCCTCCATCGAATTGATCCACTCAACAAGTTCCTTTCGTCTGCATCATATACTATTCATTAATGGAAATTTTAGTCTTTGAAGTGTTTGGTAGTTGGTCACTTACATCGGCGCACACTTTAAAATGCTACTACATCAACCTCAATGAAGATAAATGCTCCATGCATAGCAATCACAAGTAATGTGGTACAACAATTTGAATTATTTCAGCTTCTTGCACCTAGGTTAGAAAGTGAAATAATGAGTTATGAGCCCATGTTTTTAATTTCCATGCCATTGCTCCATTTTAGCACAAAAAAGGGTAATGTGGCATCTAATCACTCAACATTGAGCTTCTTTTATCCACAAAAGGGCCTTCAGAGTAATCATGCAATATGTCATTTACCCACCAGAGTTGGAGAGCTGATACAACCATGATCAGTTTCCTGCAGTACTCAGGGAAACTGTGTTCATTGAAAATACTTTGAACAGAAGACCAATTTATCAAGTATAATCTATCTTGGTCTTGCACTGTGGTGATGTGTTTTTCTTCCATGAACTAGGAGCACATAATCAACGATCAATATAGGGGCTGACTATTAAAATTGGGGCATATAAGGTGTGACTTCCTCGTCTCCGTAGGGCACCTTAGGGATAACCTTCTAGAGGACATAGCAGGAACAATAGGTTGATAGTGACTCACTTATGAGTTTTTACAGGTAGGGACATTATCTTCCATAGTAACATCACTTGCATCTGGACTTATTTCATAGGGATAATCATCAGTCAGGAGTTTTTACACATACTGATAACATGTTCTGTAGTATTGCTTGCTTCTGAACTTTTTCGTAAGAGAGGAATTCTGGTATATCTACAATGACTTTTCTTCCCTCCTCATCCATGATGGCTGGAAGAGATTGGATGAACTGTATGTATGTTCCTGTATCTTTGTTGTATGGTATGGAGAAGAAGACATCTCTTGATTTCTTATCAGTAACTGTAACTACTAATTTCTTATCAGTAACTGTAACATTATGTGTCCGCTCCTCATTGAGCATTGGGCCATTCTTTGCAAAATCCAACTGTCAACCATGACTTGTATCTCAAGAAGAACCCAAGGACTTATAGGATCATCGACGACCGTTTCCCATTTCTTCATATGTGAAGCTAATATTTAACTTCCGTTTATCTTCCGTCATTTGTTTGCTGGAAACAATTACATCTCCTCATTAAGATTTCAGTTCAACTAACCGGGAGGAAGCTCCTCTCATTTTCAGTTATCAGTGACTCTACCGTTGAAAGAGTTGCTTCTTTCTTGCTTTGCAAGGGGGCTCCCATTCCCCAACGCAGACTATCTTGCATGTTCTTCCAATCAGATTTGGACTTATGTCTATGGCAGTTTCCATTTACCTCGTATAATTGCTAGGAAGGACGAACACTTTTTTGGGCTCAAAGTATCGATTTCTGATACGTATCAAACACTGACATGCCTTGGCCACTTTGAACACGTGTCGGACACACTCCGACACATGTTTATTTATTTATTTTTATCCGACACTTTTCGGGCACACTCCGGACACATCCTGACACGTTTTAGACATACTCTGGACACGTCCCGATATATTTTAGACATGTTGAGTAATTTTATAATATTTTAAAAATTGTGAGCCATTTTGTAAATTTTAAAAAATATGGACTGTTTTATAATTTTAAAAATTTAAAATCGTACCTCTCTTTTTCATTTCTATTAATAGTCCCCATTTCTGAGGATTATCTTACAATTAAGAGAGACTCCTTTTGTAGTAGACGACAATTTTCTTTTACCAAATTTTGATAAGATACAAAGTTATGACTTGAGAAAGAAAAAATGAATACGGAGGTGAAGTAAATGAAGGTAATAATATAGCTGATCTTACATGAAATAATAATTTTAAATTTTTCATCACAAATGAAAGTGCTAACTCACAAATCTAGTATAAAAAGTAGTATTTATCAATTAAAAAAATTATAAACCATAATTTTACTTTACGTGTCCCCAACGTGTCATATCCTTAATTTTTAAAAAATATCCTGTTAATGTCGTGTCGTGTCCGTATCCCATGTCGATGTCTGTGCTTCATAGTATAATTGCTTAAGCTTCCCTACTTTATCTCTAGCTTTCTCAATAAGATTTTGGTTACAAGAATCATGGAACTGTGTCCATATTGAAGTCGGCTATTCCCATTCCTCGAATCCCTTTTGGAGATGTCTGAAAGTCTCTCTAATCAACAGCTGAAAGGCAGGTTTAACCACTGCTGTTTCTTCACGGCTTTGTACAGCTTACACTCAATTACAGCAAAAAAAAATCAAAATCAGCCATTGCTCATTGGAAAATTTTTTGAGAAAAATCAATGTTCGTATTGCTTCATTCACGTAATTTTCTTTGGCTATTCTTCACACATGCTACATTCTTGCTAATTAACGCCCAAAAAATCCTTGCAATGCAGCCTCTTCTGCTTATATTCTAGAATATGTGAAGTTTTTGGCTTCATCTGCTCAATTTTGTGTTATGGTGTTTGACCCTGTTATATTTCTTCATGTATTTCTATTTGTTAAGTAGTCTTGCAGGTAAGATGTTCTTGCTGTGTGTATTTAAAGCTTCATCTGCTCTCTTTCTTTTCTTTTTCTTTTTCCTTTTTTTTTTTGTTGGTGGGGAGGGAGGGCTGCCCAATTCGACTGTTAGCCATTAAGATCTTGAATAATACATTTCAAACAACTTCCTGTTATACCTGCTATGGGAATGAAATTCAAGAAAACTTGACCCTTCAATTTCATGGTTAGTAGGTATATTTTGGCATCTTTCTTCTGCGAGCCTTGTGGTGATGTGATGTTCAATTCAGTTGAGTCAGAGGCTTTGCGGCAGGCATAGTAGGCTTGAATTTGGTTGACCTTTTGCTTTTTTGCCTGAACGTCCATTCAAATGCTCTTCTTGTTTTTATTTTCCATTTATTTCCAATATCCAGTTGAAAATATAATGTCTAATAAAAGATTGCTGATTTGAGATCTTTTGCTTAGTTATATGGTTCTTTCTCAATTTTAAGAGCCGTTATTTTCTCACTTCAAACCTATAGAGCCAACATGATCAACTTGAGGCAAAATTTTTGGAGGAGCGAGCGGCACTGGAAGCTAAATATCAGAAGCTTTATGAACCACTTTATACTAAGGTGTGTATGCAACAAGACATTATGCCTGTCATTTTGCTCTTACATTTTTGTCCACCATCCTCAATCGTGCTCATATGCTTAAGCTACTCCGAAAAATTTTCTTCTCATTTCACATGCAGAGATATGAAATTGTAAATGGTGTTGTTGAAGTTGAAGGGATTACATCTGATTCTGCAATGGAGCAGGAAGTGGACAGCGGTCCCGAAGGTATGATAGATTTATCAAACAAGACTTCTTGGTTTTTTGAGCTGTTTATTTATCAAGAAACATTGGATGCAGAGAAAGGTGTGCCTAACTTTTGGCTCAATTCAATGAAGAACCATGAAGTTTTGGCTGAGGAGGTATTTGTTTTACCTCTAACTAGTGTATCTTTAGAGTTTATTTGGATTTGAGAAAGTTTGAAGGAAAGAAAAATAAATTGAAGGATGTTATTTTTTCATATTTGTATTGCATGGAAAATCAAAAGGATAAAACTTGATGAAAAATATATATAAAATATTTATATTTGAGGAAATTAATTTTCCTTTCATTTTCATTTTTATTCTTACTAATTTTCTTTTATTCAAACTTTCCTATATTTATACAAACTCATTATGTTTTAAAATTCCCTATTGATTATGAATCGGAACTTAATCTTTCTTGCCTTCAGATTACCGAGCGGGATGAAGGCGCACTCAAATATCTGAAAGATATCAAGTGGTGTAGAATTGACGACCCTAAGGGCTTCAAGCTGGAATTCTTTTTTGACCTGAATCCTTACTTTAAGAACACTGTTCTGACAAAAACTTATCACATGATTGATGATGATGAACCTATCCTGGAGAAAGCAATAGGGTAAGCTTCTAAAGATCTCTCAGATGTCATCAATCCTGTTTACTTGGATTGCTGATGTGTTGAGTTATTTGTAGGGTGGAGATTGAGTGGTATCCCGGGAAATGCTTGACACAAAAGCTGCTAAAGAAGAAACCTAGAAAGGGATCGAAGAACACCAAACCCATCATTAAGACTGAAAACTGTGAAAGTTTCTTCAACTTTTTTAACCCTCCTCAAGTTCCCGACAATGACAATGATATTGATGAAGATAGTGTAAGTTTATGCATCAGTTGTGTGCAAGGATTTAATCTAGGTGGCACTGATGAAAACATCGGTCGGTATGTATTAGTATTGGGCCTCTCTATGTTGATATTTTCCGACACTGCAATGACATCGCGATATATCAGCCAATATACTTGATATATTTTGTATATGATCCAGTCAATTTATGATTTTTTTTTTTTCTTCTAAGATATATGTTATGGTTGCATATTATCTAATATATCCTATACCGATATGGCCATAACTAATACCGATATCGATACTGATATTTTTATCTATGTTAGTTGGATAAGATGATAGCATCTAAATAGATTTGATGTATTGACAGGCTGAGGAGCTTCAGGCTGAAATGGAACAAGACTATGATATTGGGTAAGTTGGCATATCCAACTTCCAGTTCTACCTTAACTTTAAGGGGGGCAGATTTAGAATGACAATGGCTTGTTTGATGGATCATACTGAATGTAACAGCGGATTAAGGATATTTTTTAGTGGAGATAGATAATTTTATTATTTTTAATTTTTTTAGCAAAATAAAAAATTATTACATTATTATTTTATTAAAAAGTGCCAAAATTCAAATAATTTCATACAGATAAGTGAGGCACAATGAATGGAATACCAATTATGTCGCCTTGATGAATGTTTCCGGTTTTGTTATTTTTGTTGCCTTTTTTGCTCTATTAGATTGTGCACAAAACTGTTGACCAAGTTTGTACTTCTAAAACTGAAAAATGAGTCTCAAGGATTTCATATCTAGCTTATCCCAATTCATGCAAGCAAGTTACGGTTGAGTTAATAATCGATCCGATTTCTTGTTAGGTCAAAAATATGTTCGATTTAGTTCTAAATGATGAATCCCTAATTAATTTAAAAATTGTCATTTCATGTTATTTTTATATCAGTCGGATTTGTGTCGAATCATATTCAGGTTTTTTTTCAGTTATTTTTGGTCGTGTTATCGTGTTGTTTGTGAAATTACCAGCTCCACACACAATGGAGCGAAAATCATTGTTTCTTTTCTAATTGGTAGAAAATTGATGTTTTTATAAATGCATAATGTGTTAGAATTACCTTATGTGAGGTGCCTCATATTTGGTTATTTATTGAATTGATTATGGATTATGATCCCGTACAATTTAATTATATTTTATTAGAGAATTTATATTCTTAATTAGTTCATTTTTTGATAGAAAGAAGACATTCATGTAATTAAGAGATCGATCTTCTTCTTTCCTTATAAATAATAAGATTACTCATTATGTAAATGTAGATAAGGATATTTTTCCGGTATGTCTAAAGGTTGCTTTTTTTAGATCTATAAGTGAAAGTTTTCTTTTGATAACATTCCTGATTTCAGATTAAAGGGATTCTTATCCAAAAAAATAATATAGAAGTTATTTTATTCCAATTACAAATTGTGTGCTCTCACGATGGAAGATACACAAGGTGAAGGGAGAGAAACTGGTTTCATTGTTGGACGCCTGCAAGATTTTATAGTAAGCCTGCAAAGCTGTTTGTTATTGAGTAAAACTGTTGGCTTTTCATACAGTTCAACTATACGGGACAAAATCATCCCCCATGCCGTCTCCTGGTTTACTGGAGAAGCTGTTCAAGAAGATGAGTTTGAAGCTATGGACAATGATGATGACGGCGGAGATGAAGATCAGGAAGAGGATGAAGATGAGGACGAGGATGAAGATGAGGATGAGGAGGAAGGCAAGAGCATGAAGGTATATATACATCTATGAAATAAAATATCGGCCAATATGTAAAATATTGATGTCAATATTTTTCATAACGGCAACAACTTTTTGATATGTTCCTCTATTGGCAATTTATTGGGTTTTAATCACAAAAATTATGCATTTGATTTGTTTGATACGGGTGCGTATCATTCATTGATGCAAATATATAATATCGGTCGATATGTATCAGTATCAGTCTTCTTATGTCGATATTTTTCGGTATCATGACAATATCACGATACGTTTTCATATCGATGATATATTGGCCGATACGGTATTATCAACTTGCAGTTTTTGAATTTTATTAACTTTTAATATATCTAATGTCGATACGTATTATCCAATCTGTTTATAAAAACATGACCTTAAGCGATACTGATACAAATGCTTTCATCATATGACAAAGAACTGTATTTCATCCATCTATGCATCTGATAATGAACTGTTACCTTTCTTTTTCCAAATTTTCTTTGAATTACAATGATTCGAGTTGGCAAGATGAGAATTTTCTCATTCGGGTGGTTTTTAATTGTTTTGCAGCCGTCTTCCAGGGCCAAAATGAGATAATCCGATCATGTCGCCCTATCTATTAAGGATGTGAGGATTGAAATATGCCCTTTTTAACTACGGCCGTCGATGATTTGGTGGTCGGTATTATGAATTGCAGAAGCATTGAAGGTCAACAGTGTAAGAAGGATCTTGCCTCTCTCTTTTAATGGTGTATGAATCCTCCATTTTCTTGAGTTTTGTTTGTTATCATTGCTTAATTCAATGTTTCTTTCTTATTCTTCCTCCTCTTCTAGTCCTCTTTTTCTTTTTTTTCTTTTGTGGTTGGAGTTCTTTGTAAATTGCTTTGGTTCCTTCTGACATTTCTGTGGATTTGCTGTGATACAACTTTTGTTTATATATGATTTCTTAATGTGCTCTATTAATTTGTTAAGTTATCGTAGGAAGACATTTTTTAGTTATTTTTGAGACATGTTTGATAATGTGTTATTATCAATTAATATTAGTAGATCCGCTTTAAAATAAATGATAGACTGATGAATGAATGTGAGATCATTTGTTAGTATTTTGAATATTATCCCTTTGTAATGTTTCTTTGTTTTCATGGCATGTTCACGTGGTTCAGGGTATACCCCAGTGTCTCTATTCTAACTTTAAGTCGGAAAAATACTTGGAGTCAGAATACATATTTTATTTATTATTATTATTTTTAATAAATTTTACTTATCAAAAAAAAATTTGTTAGTATTTTGAATATGGCTAGTGCCGATCTTCATAACTAAGATGCGAATGAGAATCTATCAAAGATTAGGAATCAATAAAGGGAAAAATAAAATTAAGTGTGAGAGATTGCAGCCCTTCAAACGGCTTTCAAATATCTATTTTATATAATATTTTATCTATATATTTATTTTATGTAATAATTTATAGAGTTGACCGATCTAATACAGTACTGATATTAATATTGATAAGCTTGGATTACCAATGACCTCAAACTAGTTCATGAGTTCTGATGCGTACCTGGATCCGACTTCGAACAGATTCGGATTCTTCTGGATGGTTTGAACCGGCTCCGTTCACTGAGT
>JAOVVI020019393.1:0-10127 GCA_028571085.2 Nepenthes alata | reverse complement strand
CTCTTTGTCCAGATCCGACTAAAAAAATGCACCTAGAACCCTACATGAACAACGCCACTGATGGAAACTGTGCGGAAATGGTGAGGGTTATAAATTGAGGTGTGTTGAAATGGTGTGGGTCGTTCGAGATTCTGCAATCATAGTTGCCGCCATTGTTCTAAGCCAGAGGGAGTGTCGATGTCATTCGCCATTCTATAACGTATCAGACATGTCCATAAATGGTGAGGGTTTTTGTTTCCCTTTCTCTAACTCTCTCACTCCCGCTCTCTATGTAAGACGACGTCCTTCCAAAACGTGTCTATGACATATCGGACGTGTCTGGAGCATGCCCAAACTTGTTGGAACGTGTCTGAAGCGTGTCCAAAATATTTGAAATAAAAAAAATAAATTTACACGTGCCAGAATGTGTCCGACGGGTGTCGGTATCCGATACGTGTCCGACACCGACAATTTGAGTCCGAGAGAGTGTGCATACTTCATAGCCTCTTGATGCAAGCTCTCCCCAAAAGATGATATTGTTACTGCAATCTATGGGAACAAGCTTCGATAGTCCCCTCGGCTATCTCTGTACAAGCAGTATCAACAATTCTAAAAACCTCATCATCGTCTAAATGAGGCTGTGGAGTAGCTGTTGCCCCAACCCCACGCTGATCGATGTTAGCTCAAGGAAGATAGTCAATAAAGAGGCCATCCTCTTTCTTCTCAAGGTATGAGGTGTCATGTCGACGATCGCTTCTTCTCCAAGAACAACATACTAATTGACATCATCCAAGGCATCATTGCTCAAGAAATTATCAGTCCTATGCAATTCAGCTACATTTTCCTTCCGTCCGAGATTATGTCATAAAGCACTCATTGTCAAGAACCAGACTAAAAAATATAGGATTGACATCACTCCATTTATTGGACAGGATCCAGTTGCTAGGAACTCTAATAAAAAACGAATCTATATTTTCAATTATTTACCAAGTCAGGATTCCCAACACTTGATTTAAACCCCTTCCCAGGGATCAGAGATATTAGGTCACTCTCTTGGTTGAATTGAAAAGCCACTTAATTATCCAGGCATCTAGTCTAAGATCCCGTTGACAGAAAAAGACACATTGTGCCCCAATATATCTAATGGCGTTCGGGTGGAGACAAGTAACTGGAATTTCCAAAGCCATCATTATTTCTACGAATTCCCTAGCAAAAGGAATTCAAAGACCATTCTTTAGATAGGCCTCACTCATGGCAATGAAGCCATCCCAGAGAGCAAGTCCTCTCCTCAAGCGAAGGAGTCTTAAACTGAATAGCAAATAGAATATCATACTAGTAAAAAATGTCAAGCACGAGATCCATGAAAAGACAAGAAGCAAAATCAATGACGCCCTTGAAGTGTTTCCTGGAGCCATTGAAAGCAAGACAAGTGAAGGAATCAGATATCTGATACTCAAATACAACTCGAGATGAAAAAGTAGTTAGGGTTTGAAGTTAAGAGGGAGATATTAAAATTTAAAAGGGCAACTGAAGCTGGAAACGAAGTATTTTGAATGCCAATACTGATCCAAATGGCGCATCTCTCCACTTTCTCTCAAGCCTAAATGTCGCGTTTAGAAGTGATCATAAGAGGGCACAGTTTCTAAACTGTCCGTCATGACACTAATGGCATTGCAAATAAGTCATTTCCACTACAAAGATAATGATGACAATGGCGCCATTTTTTCAAATTGATGAAATTACATTTTAAAGATTTAGTTTACTTTTAGAGACAGATTTGATAGACCAGAATGATTTAGAGTTATCAAATTAAGGGCCCTAATTTGACAGTAGTCCAAACTGCCAAAAAGCCGAATTATTAGAAAATCAAACTGTCAGAAAATTGAATTATTCGCATACTGAACAAATGGCTTTCTACCAACTAAAAACTCAAAAATGCTGAGGTGTCAAGATCAATAACGACAGACATATTTTCCATTCGAATAGTTTTATTAATCTAAACTTTCAATCACTTATAATCTCATGAGGGTAAAGTACACGTCCAACAAAAGGAACAAATATAAGAACTGTAACTTGAATGTAAAAAAATAAAATTTTTCTTATTGATACTCTCACATACAAATAATGTTCTTACAAGGCAGACATGTAAATCATTTGGCTCGAAGAAAAAAGAGAAGCAAAGGGGCTATCCGGCAACCGAAATCTGAGTATGTAACAAAGTTCAGAGGGTGCTATATCCGGTCGATCAGCTCTGTCGTGCAGTATTAAAAGATGACATTGAATACGAGTTGAGAGATGACGAATCAGCTGATCCCCTCTAAGCATACCCGGCCTCCTTGATCCACAAAAAAATGAAAAGGGACATCAAGAGGAGACACTCAAAAGGATGATCACTTTTATTCAGGATATTACGTAAAAAATGAAAACCAATATGGTTTCCTATATAAAAGAAGGTAACTAAGGAAGATTTTATAGAAGTGCGAAAACACCCGAGAAAACTCTCTTTTCAAATTCAACAAACGGGAACTCCATCAAATGTTGAGACATGTGACATGGGGAAAAGTCAAACAAGATTCCGTCAGATGTTGAGAAGTGCATTTTTTCTAAAAATCGAATGAAGAGAAGTCCCCTATCTATAGCCAAAAAGTAGGAAACAAAATGAAGAGTCTTGGAGCTATTCAAGGCAGTCAAACGGTCAAATAATTTTGGTTAATAAGGCAAAAAATCAGATTTTGATTGATCAAATCAATCAGCGCCGATCGAGAATCTTTCGGGGAGGCACATGCAGATGAACTGCCAAGCACACCACCTATACTCAAAGTTTGAATTCATCCCCCAAGGATACGGGGATAGTGTTGGGTACGGTATAAAACAAGATCGGCCAAACTCCATAAAGTATAGGGCCCACAAATTGCAAGCTCATAAAGGAATATAAAGCAACAAAGTTATTTAACCGGGAATGGAAGATAATCAAGAATATATCCAGACACCCAACCTATCGAATGACTAGATAGTTGATTGGCTTAAAATATTAAAGTTCGAGGTGTGGAATGGCCCGATAGAATGTTAAATCAAGCATTAAATCCCAACAAAATGTTACATGAATAGAGGGGTAGATGGCCACACTAAAGAGGCAGTTACAACCACTAAATGACAAGTATTAAACTCTGAGTGGTTACAAACTTGTACAAAGATTGAATATTCAACCAGCGTAATGTCCCAATTGATGTGTAATCATGCCGATTTCACAAAGACATACTGATTGGTAATAAGATTATAAATATACCAATTTTTTCAATCATGAGGACCCCAAATCCAAAAAAAAAGAAAGGCAAGTATAGAGCATAAACCTCTAGTCAGTGACTCCCTTCAACTATCATGGAGCTAAGCCCTCCAATCTTAATATTCTTTCAGTTACACTCATTCTCAAATTCTTATTATCTTTTATTCTCATAGAAGGAATTCTAACTTAGGCATAGAAGGATACACATGGGAGTGAGTGTCTGATCTTCTTATCTCTTATTAATTGTTGTTGTGTACAAAATTTAAATTTAAAAGGTTCGAAGGTCCAACTCAACTCTATTTGGAAGGTTATCCTAATCTCAAGTACACATCAGGACCGAAGTCTCTCATACCATGTTAAGAATGGAGAAATGATAGATATCATACAATGTTGTTCATATGTAGGTTTATATCAATATCAAGTCCTCCATTTATAGGCCACGTAAAAGTAAATAAGAAAAATATCAAAAATGATATTCTACTTAAATGAGCCAGATAAGAACAAGGAGAAATACTTAAAACTAAATATGAAAAGTAATATTCTCTACCACTTACAACTGCTTAAAATTTGTTGCTACTTAATAAATTGAGGTTTTGCAGAAGATTTCTACTAACAGTTGGTTTGGACATGCATCCAAGAAGCATTAAGTCAACCCTATTATTAAAGGAAGCTTTCAGTGTGCTCCGTTGGATGGAAAGGCAGAAAAAATGTATTCAAAGGAATAAGTTTGGCTGGGGATAATTATGCCCTGATAATTTTAATTATCGGAGAAGTGAAAATAACAAACATCAAGAAAAGTTGAAATTATTTATTTGAGTTTGGAGAACAAATATTCAGCACTGCCACTGCCAGAAACAGCATAGCACCAACCACCACAGCCTACCACTGCTATATGGGATATTCCAAGATTGAATATTAGCACAGCACTAAATATTCCAGGATTGAATATTAACACATAACCAACTGACACATTATGAATTTGGTATTTTCATGAAAGACGCAATAGGTTCAAAACAATTACTTGAAAGCAAATGACATAGATTGCAAAAATGATGCTTCCTCCCCACACAACAATAGAATGCGTGTAACTAAGAAATATGTGAACCACTATATAAGATACTAATCATGTTAAGAATAATCATGAGAGGAGAACATACCATCACAAAGTGAAAGCACAATGGCTACAATCATATAAATTAGACTGAGGAATGTTGAAGCTCCAAGCCATAGTCTTAAAGCAGACAAATGGGGAATTCCTATAGCAAACATTCCACACACAAACCCAGCAACTGTTATGCAATAGGGGAGCTTCAGCATATCATCATCCCTAAATAGAACATACACCGCCTGAACATCAAATTTACAGTTGAAATATATGTCAGACCGATCATGTGAAGCCAAAATTTAAAAGGGCATCTGGATATACAAAGCTCCAGCTATGAGTGGGGTCCAAGAAAGGGTTGGACCATTTTATGCCTGGTGTATGCAATCATATCTTGCATTATGCAACAAACTATTTCTACTACTGAGTCTATAATTATCAAATCACACAGTGACTCTACTGCTACAACAAGGCTCCCGCTGCAACTGAAGCCTTTGCAATAATTTAAGAGGGGAAAGAAGAAATATTTGTCGATTTAAAAGGGAGAAGAAAAGGAAGAAATCCATAATCCTACTGGCTCAATGGATAAGGTTCCCACATCATGGGCATTTACCCAAAACCTACAACTTGCAATTATGACTATATGGTAATTTATTTGATTAAGATTACTTGGTGGGCTAGCCTAGCTGATCGAAAGTTTGATGGGCTTTTGTACTGGATTACCCTACTTATACTAGATGATAGGAAGAAGGAAGAGGTTCCTTGTTATTGGATTGAACAAACAAAAAAACTGATTAAAAAGTACCTTCAGTGCAGAACCAGCTAGAATTATGTATCCAGTGTTGATCATAAAAAGGTTTGTATACTGCAATGCCCATGTAAGAGAATAAGCTTTCTTACCTGGAAAACAGATAGGGCAATTAGACTAAAAAGCAAACTGCTTGAGGGCTTCAATCAACACTCCTACTGAACACTTCGTGTAAAGTTTCATTTCATACCATAAATGAATCCTGCAAGATCTCTGTATCGGATATGCCTCTTGCCTCCATATTGATGGAGCTTGGCTATAAGGCAATTTGCATAAAGGGATATCAGTGTGGCTGCTATCAAACCGACTACTCCAGGTAGCCATCCAAGAGGAACCATGATTGTCCCCGAATATCCCAGTACATAAGCACTGTTAATTCCAGTGGTGAGAACAAAACCAACTTGAAACCATGAATCTACAAGTTCCCAGAAAAGAACAAGAATAATAAAACAGTTGGAAGTCAATTAAACTTGGAGCAATTTTCCCTGACATTGACCAAATTGGCCAAATATTACCACTACAAACCAAAAGAAGAAAATACAACAATAGTACTCCATTCCTAAGGAGAGTGATGTGTTTACCTACTACATAATTGTTCTGATAGGGATGACAATCCAGTGTATGAGTCTCCAATATTAAAACATTTAGGGAGGATCAGAAATGAGCAGCTTAATCTTGTGTAGCAGATGAGATGTTGCTTCAATGGCTTAAAATCATGACCTCCATGTCACAATGGAACAGTATTACTATAACTCCAAGACTACTTAGCCTAATATTTCTAACTAGGAGGTAAAATAAAAACCATCACTGAAATTGAGGGAGGAAACACCATCGAGAAGTAATTGAGTCAAAGTAAATCCCATAGTGAGCTGGCATGAAACGTGGGAACAAAAAATATCCCAACACAAATTATGGACACTGAAAAGATCTCCACATAGATTGTGGACCCAAATGAGGCCCCACATGGAATATGGACCCAGATGAGTCCCTAGACAGATCAAGAAATGATCTAATCAGCCCAGTGCTTAGTTTGGCCTGGATTAAGCTTAGAGCCTGACTATATCCGAATGAGGATTGCACTTATCAGTTCGGCTGTGGGACAAAGCTGTTCAATTCGGTTCTTGTCTAGATCTAAACTCTAGATCAGATTTGGATTATGATACAAGCTCTTTAACTCAGCCTCAAACAATGATCAACTCATCTTTAATGGTTGAGTGGTCTAATCAATATAAGATCTGAACCGCCTCTCACATTTACCAAGGATCTGGCTGTAAACAGGGAAGCAATCATATTCAATGCTCACGATAGTAGCTATTATTGGTACTTAGCTCAGTAGTCAGATATCGCAGGCAGAAGATCCAACAATATGTTCCCATATCATATGTGATATTCAACACGAGTTAAACAATTGAAGATAAACAATAGTAGAATGATCATTTCTCTCTCATTTGTGAGAGAGAGCCTCACGGTACTCAAAACCCAAACTCCTTGAGCAGCCTTTCACGCTACTCAAGTCCACAAATTAGCCTACTTAAGTGTTCTAAGCTTCACTTAAGCACCTGCTTAGGCATCGGAGAACCTTTCCCTTTTCTATTGTCCTGGTCACGGGGACACAGGTTATTCATCAAGACGATATGCCACTGGTTTCGGATACAACAGGAGAAATTCGCATAATTTATAACAAACAATTCGTGGTTTTATAAACACCGGACACTCATTTTGTTCATCAATGGCGAAAACCACTTGAAAATTGTTTAAAGTTTTTGATGTCTCTTCACTGCGATGGCCCGGGAAGAAAAAATCCAGAAAGCAAAAGTATCAAGCGGCTAAAGCAGCATATTCCAATAAACCCATATTAAGAAATGAACTCAGAGATGAAATGACAACACGATGGTATACACGCAGAAAAACAAATCCAAAAATAGATATTTACAAAAGGAGAGACCCCAAAGATTTTCAAGAAGAGAATGAGAAACGAGAATACGAGGAAAACAGAGAGATAAGAACGAACCACTACTAATCTGATGGACAGTCTCAGGAATTTCGACATCATCCTGATAATTTTGATCACGGACCTCCGAACGCTTGCAATCAATGTGGCGATGAGCTTCCGTCGTAACAAACTCAGCACTGCTTTCTCTCTTTTCTCTTCTTCTTCCAATTCCTCCTCCTCCTCCGTCCCACAAAAGTGATGTGGTTATCTCCTCCGACTTCCTCGGCGAAACCAGCATTTTATAACTTTCTTCGCCCCCTTCCCTCCTCCTTCACTAAATATCTTTCTATATGAATCACTTTTCCTTATTTAGTTCTTTAAATTGTTAAAAGCTGAAAATTCAATCTAAAAGGAGCCCAGAATAATTGGAAAATCTCCCTGCATGGAAACTTGGAAAAGCGGGTTTCAGAAGGAAATTGATGCTGTTGTTGGCGACTCATTTGTCATTTACCCCTCGTGAGGAGAAGATTTTTATTTTGGCACTCAATATTGCTTGTTAGTGGTGTTCATTGTTTAATGAGCAGTAAGACAAAGAGAAGTATTGGTTCAATGTGGTGATCTCCATTTAAGATACAGTATGCCCGTGTTTATACTTCTTATCGGCCGTCGAATTCTGACGTCTGGTGATCAACTATCCACACGGACAGGTCTAGTGTGTGACCAACAAAAAATTATAGAAAAAGTTCATATAATTTGCTAATATTTTATTTTAAAGGCAAAATTTAAAATTTTAAACTTTACTTTCTTAATTTTTTTCTTTTTACCACTTAATTTCGCTCAATTATCATTTGTCTACGGATAATAAAGTTACACAAAAATATTAACCTTCATGGAGTATAATGCTACAAATGTCGAGCTGCAAAGTGCCGGGCTATGGGGGTCTTCGATAACGAGTGGGAGCTTGAGGCGAAGGAGCATGGATGCAATTATTATTAACGCATGATTGAATCTTGGACTTTTGGGTATTATTAGAGTTAGATTGATTATAATAAGGCATGGGTGAGGAGGAATATATGGTTGGCTATTTGGATCTTCTAAATTTATATTTGGAAGTTTTTCTTAGCTAGTTTAGGGTCACTTAGTGAAAAGATCAGCATAGGGAAAGAACCAAAACAGGGAAAGGAAAAGAAGAGAAAGGGAGATACAGAGAAGGGAGAATAGGGCAATAATGATAAAAAGGACGTCAGTCTCTTTTATTAATTGAAACTGAATGTTTACAAGACCTGCGCAATGTCCTTTATATAATACAGACTTAACAAAAATGAGAAATACTGTATAAGAAAAATGTCACAATGAAATCATCCAGGCAAAAAGGAAATAGAAAATAAGAAAATAAATAATACACAATATATATGATAAAATATACATTATTCTATATTTTCTAATACCCCTTGTAAGGTGGAGCATATATATTGATTATGCCCATATTTGACAAGTGGATTTGCAGACGATGTGATGGCAATATTTTAATAAACATGTCTGCAAGTTGATGTGGGTGGTCACGTGGTGTGTGCGAACGCTTCCTTCTTGAATATTGTTGCAGACCAAGTGACAATCCACATCAATATACTTAGTACGTTTACAAAAAAATAGGATTAGCGGCTATGTGGAGGGCATCTTGGTTATCGCAATAGAGATTTACTGCATGAGAGTGGGAAACCTGCAAATCATTTAGAATATAACGTATTCAGGAATTTACAAAAAGTAGTGGCCATAGATCGATATTCAGCTGTTACTAAAGTGCGAGAAACAACTGATTGTTTCTTGCATTTCCAGGAGATAAGAGAATCTCCAATAAAAATACAGTATCCAGTGATGGACCTTCAAGTGTCTGGATATGAAGCCCAATCTGCATCACAAAAAGCACGATTGTGTGAATAAGGTTAATCATCTTCTTCGGTGAATAAGCTATAATCAGTTTTGGATTGTGTGAAACCAGTAGCAATAAGTGATATAGACAGCTTTGAAAACCATTGCCTAGAGGCCTATTTAAGGTCGTATATACTTTTTAATAATTTACAAACTTGATTCGGTTTTCCGTTAGTGTAGTTAGGAGGTTTCTCCATGTAAATTTTCTCATCCAAAACTCCATGTAAAAAAGCGTTATTAACATCAAAGTAATATAAATGCCACCCTTTGACAGCGACTATGGTTAAGAGATATTGCACAATAGTGAGTTTGGCAATAGGGGAAAACGTTTCATGATAATTTATACCCTCTTACTGTGTATATCCTTTGGCTACTAATCTACATCTATAGCTCTCAATACTTCCATCACTATTAAATTTTAATTTAAACACATATCAGCATCCAACAATTTTCTTTCCAGGAGGTAAATCAGTAATAACCCAAGTCTTATTTTATTCTAACGCGTTCAATTCACTTTCTATGGTTTCGCGCCAGTTTGCATCACAAATTACTTGGGCATATGTTTGTGGTTCACTTTGAGATGTGATGGAAGATAAGAAATGACTAAAAGTGAGAGATAATTTTTTATGTTGAATAGAATTTATAAGGGGATATGATTTGCCTGGAAAAGTCTGAACCTCTGATTGAGTGGATGAAGTCTAAGACACTTGATGACAATGAAACTCCTTCAAATATTCAGGTGCATTTCTAACTCTGGTGGTTCTACGAACAAGCATTTGATTGGTTGAAGGAAGCTGTGTATTAGTGGTAAAATCAGTAGGCAGATTTTGTTATGAATCATTATTGATTAACTGTTCTTGATTTTCACTAAACTGGCCATGAATAGGAACAACGCGCATTTCTCCATTGTCTTCAACCGTGGGTTCAGCAACAAGGTTCAAAAAGGGTTCTTGGAAATTGAATGGTAATGGTTGAGTCTGAAAAAAATTGATCATTATTGATCACAACAGTGGGCGATTTTGATGAGCATTCATCAGGCTGAGTACTCGAGCTTTGGTCAATGCTGGTTTTCTAAAAAGGGAATATATTTTCA
>JAOVVI020019392.1:0-10127 GCA_028571085.2 Nepenthes alata | reverse complement strand
CCCCCCCCCCCCCCCCAAAGCCAAACCCATTTGTATATTTGACAATTCTCAATTGCTTTGCCTCTACGCCTACATTTAGTGCTCTCTCACTTGCTGTTTTATTTGCTTCATAAAATCATTTTCTTTGTTTATTTGCTGCGAAACGCTAGGGCATGTGCAGAGGTTTTAACAAGAGAATTCATTTTCCTTAACTTACTACAGATATTGTTGTAAATTCAGTAGTATTAATTTACGTTGAATTTTAAGACGCGATCCATTTTTATTGGAGATATTCATAGTTTTAGAGAAAAAACGTTGGATGCATTTGATCTACTATTCCAATTTTCACAGTTTTCTCCATGAAAATGTGTATTGAAATGAAAACGAAATCTTCTGACTCATAACTAGGAAGCCACTCATTTACTCAACCAATATACACGACAGTCCACCCCGACAACAACTTACCTGACAACATTTTCATGGTTGGCAACATTATCACATTCAAGCAAATACTATTTGTTGGGAGGTATATAAAATTTTTACTCATGTTGAATTTTTGACGAGACATGGCACCGATACAGATGACAAATAAACTATACAAATAATAACACGGGATTTTTACATGAAAATTTCTTATAATAAGGAAAAATTCACTAGATTTAGTGTCGAGATGTATTTTTAGTAACTACAAATTTTAGTTATAAATAACAGGTAACATGATAATGTTGACACGGTGTTCTATTTGTCATGGATTAATGGCCAAAAGTATTTGGCTTTGTTATTTTATCAATGATCGGGCCAAAAGCACTTTATGTGCTTACAAGATACAATTAAGTTTCGACCCTGTTAAAAGTATAGCGGAAGCAGTAGAAATAAATATCTAATACACGTAAAATATATTTAGCACTAAATGCTAACGAGATAATAAATATGCACAATATATATAACGATGAGCAATAATGAAAAAGATACGATTTTTGGTGACAAAGTGAAAACACGATATCCACAATAATAAAAAAGAAATACTCCGGGTTTCAACGGCCAGGGAAGCAATACACTATGAAAATCAACTTACAGACCGGGTGGTAACGATGCGCTAACCTAGCCGACTTACTCCTGTCACGTGATCCCAACCAATGAACTCCTTGGATTTGCCCGCGGCAACGGAACCGAAAACCTTTCGGTCTTCACGTCAATTTTTTCTCGAACCACTTGAATTGCCAATCACGATCGAGTCTCATTCTTCACGAACTAACATCTCCAAACGAATGTAGAAGGCAAAGTTTCAATGGTTAAAGAAAGTTGATAAGAAAACTTGTTTGAACATAAAGAGTAACCTTGTAGTGTTTAGTTTTCTCAAGAGTAGCAATAACAATGAAGCATGAGGGGCTTTCTTCTCAAGGAGCCATGAAAATATTCTGTCAATAGTGCTTAGGGTTCCAAAAACTTAAGCCTAGTATTTTTTTATGGCTTCAAATTTTTGTATAAAAATTTGCCCGTTGCTGGCGCACTCGAGCTGCGCTCGAGCGGGTATCGAGTGCCAGGCGAGCCATGTACATTCTAGATTTTCGGTTCGAGCGGGTATCGAGCGCCAGGCGAAACGGACAGAACAGACTTTAACCCGACAACCCACAACCCGACATTGATACAATAATATTGCCAGGCGAAAGACAATTCTCTTTGTCGTTGCCGGCCATGGCCGGCCTCCTAGGGGCACTCCTTGGTCCTCGCCAGGCATCCGCTCCACCTATTTCGCCCGTCCTTCCCTCTTTGCGGGTGGATTTTGCTGTCTCTTATTTTCCTTATTCCTCGCCCCCTTCGTTCGATGTCACTCAATGTCCGAACATGCTCCCTTTGTCTTCTTCTCCTTTGCCTAATGGTTGTGCCACATTAGGGTCCCATAAAGCTTCCCCTCCACCCACAGACTCTCTGTCCTTCATTCTCTGTCGTTCTCTCCTTCTTTGCTGCCTCCCCCTTCCCCTTGGGTTGCTTCGAATGAGGATTTGTCGGCTGCGAATGGCTCTGAAGATAGTATCGACCACCCTCCAGGTAATGGCCCTACCTCCTCTCTATCAAAATCTCATGTTTCTTGGTCTGCTGTAGTTCAGGGGGATCGACCAGGGGTATGTACAAAGCTAAAATTCCCCCTAGGTGGTAGATAGAGACACTGCCATTATTTCTCCTCCATCTAAAGTTATTAATTAATTAGGGAAACCTATTATGGGGACCTACCTTAGTTGGCCATTTTTTCGATACCCCCCTCATTTCCTTGCTGTCAAAGCCATAGCCAGGAAAATATAGGCATAATTTGGGATTGTTCACATTGCTGGCAATGATGCTGACTTTTTCTTTTTTCATTTCTCTAACATGGAGCTGATAGATAAATGTTTATTGGCTGGACCGTGGATATTTTCTG
Source organism: Nepenthes alata (assembly GCA_028571085.2). NCBI lineage: Eukaryota > Viridiplantae > Streptophyta > Magnoliopsida > Caryophyllales > Nepenthaceae > Nepenthes > Nepenthes alata. Next base: position 7,732 of record JAOVVI020019392.1, on the reverse strand, counting down.
GAAAGGCCATCTTCCTCAAAAAATGGACTCTCGATTTGAATTTGACAAAGGAGGAGCACAAATTGTTCCCTATTTGGGTCAGATTTTTAAATGTGCCGATTGAATATTGGACCCCTACGGGTCTTAGCTGGGTAGCCAATGCTGTAGGGAAGCCTCTTCAGCTTGATCCAAAGACAGCCTATATGGAAAATGTTGCTAGTTCTAAGATTTGTGTTAAAGTGGGTGTGGATGACTCCTTTCTTACTCACATTGTTCTACTATTATGTCTTGATTCTGCATCCCAAATTGTGGTGAATGTGGAATACAGCTGGAAGCCAATTCGATGTGATTATTGTCATCTATTTGGTCATGATAAATCTAGATGTAAATCTGAGAAAAGTTTCAGACCTACAGGAAGGATTCTTTCCAATTCCTTCACCTCTAAATCTCTTACCGCTGGACAGGATAAAAAGGACTTACAAAGTGACCAGCTCCAAGAACCCAATAGAATTGGAGATTTTTGTAGGACCTTAAGAATCCCTTCGTGCCATCTTCTACCCCACAATATAAAGGCGTCCTCCCACTGCTCAGAAAAGTCCTTAGACCTTCCCACTTGAGACGCGCGTGATTTTTGTGAGGCATTACAAAATAATAATAATATAGAAAAATGAAATATAAAAAGAGAATGAGGTGAGTTTTTTTTTTTTCTAGAACAATTGGACAATTGGTTAAATTATATATTAAATTATAAAAAATATATCACGTCATAATACTTGTTTATTTATATAAAAATTGTATTCTTTTTAGCTAGAAATGTTATATGGACGATGAAATTAAGTGTTATATAATTTTTTTTATAGAATGGCATTCAAAATATACTCTTTCGTTATTTTTTAAAAATTTTGAATAATGTAATATTAACGTACTTGAAGAATTAATAACGAAGAGTTGTTAAAAATGTAATATTGTTTTCTAAAAAAAATGAATTAATATTTAATAAACTTTTTAAAAAAAATCTTAACTATATTTAAAAAAAACTTGTTTTAATGATAGTGCTACCAGTCTTACTTGAGCATCTGGACCCAAGCTTCAGCTCCTCGGGTTGCACATATAACGTCAAGCTGTAGTCACCAACCAATTAATTAAAAAATAAAAAAGATTTTTTTAAAAAAAAAATTCAGATTATTTATTTTTAAATAAATAATTATAATTTAATTATTTTTTAAAAAATTAATTATTTAACTACATATTTAAAAACTAAACAGTCTAATTTTTTTATTTTTGAAAAAATAATACATTTATCTTCCCTATTAATTATCATCCCTTCGTCAATTATGTTGTCTTTTTTCTTCACTCTCCTTAATTATGTGTCTTCCCCCTACCATCCTCTCCTTAATTATATATTATGTTAATTAACTGTTAATCACCCCTTTCCCCTATTATTCGATTCACTTAGGATTAATTTTTCCATTTATAAAAAAATTAATAATTGCTTGCAAGACAGCTTTTGAGTATTAATCAAAACATTACTAATTTTATATATTAATCGAGTAAATTCCAATCGGTCCATAATTTAATAAAACATTCTCCCCTTCGATTGATTAAAAAAGACTCCATACAATTTCACTTGCTCCATTTATGTGAACCCAAAATAAATTGCCAAAATTTTATCATTTATTTATTTCTAAAAATTAATTACTTATAAAATTGAATTTCATTCTTAGTATGTGCCATAAACAGCTCTAAAATAATACTCTGTACTTAAATTATTTTTTTTCACTTTACACTCACCAACATCTAACATAAAATATGGTCGATTTTACCATAAATAACAATAGAAATAAAATAAAAATTAAAGAAAATAATATTCAAGAATAAAATATAAAAATTTTGATCATGTTTTATATATTTTCCCACATAGCTGATGCTGCATTAGATGCTCTTTGTATAGAAAAAAAAAAAAAAAAGAGTTAATATTTTAAAGCATTAATACATTAATTTGCCCAAACAAAAATTGATAGCCCAAATAAAGAGAGGATGCTAAAGAAAACCTACTTGTCCATTGTATACTGTCACCTGGACACCCTTCGCTAGGAGTACATCAATCTACATACAAGGAATGAAATTCAATTATAAGTTTAATACTATACAATAATAAATAAATAAATAAGATGGTAAAAAGAATGAAACATCAAGCAACGCGACAAAGCCGGATCTTGAAATCCATAACGCTACCTCATCGATCCTCGGCTTCATGAAATCGCCTTGAAGCGCATTGAACACGAGGCTGCTTTGACCACCCCATCTGTAAAAATAAAGACATCCTGCGGTGTTAGAGTTAGAGGGTGAGTAATGTTATATGGTCACCGTTCAGACACTCAATTTTAACGTATCAATTTATCCGTGCATTGATCTAAAGCCCATTAAAATCGATGAATGAATGAGATATCACCTAAGATTATTACAAAATATCTTTTTTATAAGATGATAAGACATCACAAAACGGATTATTTATCATTAGAAGAAATCTACCCACGTTATGTTATTTGGGATTATCTTGAGCTTTTTCCTCATGGGGCCATTCATAAAGCTGTGAAGATCAAGGCCATCTCCATTGTCAGGTGTAGGCCTCAAAGAGTTCAGATATCTCGAGTATCTCCTGAACTCCAGCTTTTCTGATAACACCACAGCTGTTGAAGAAACTGGGTCCATTCCATTGTCCAATAGGAAGTTGTAGAAATCCTGCAATTTACCAAAATCAAGGAAATTTGAAAACCTTCAAACTACAAGAAAATAATGAATCCTTGTCTCTCTAATGCATGGGCAATCAAGGGTAGCTTAAATTAAAATTTTGAGTCTATACTAAATCTATACTGAAAAACCTTGCAAATTTATATGTCATAATTTTGATATTTGAGCCGATTTCAAGTCGACTTAGAGCGAACATCAAGGTTAAGATCTAGCTCAGAACAGAATCACAAAACTTGCCAAATAGTAATAAACGGGTCTAACAATCTCCTTATTTGCCAATTTCATAAGAAAAAGCACAAAATACAACAACTATTGACCAAGCTTTTTGGATGAGTAGTTCTAGGCCATAGCAATCGATGGTTGTATGAAAACAATAATTATTGTTAGGAATGTATTGTATTGACATATTTTATGTCTAGATAACAAGTGGTTTAAAGAAAACTTAAGTATCAATGAAGACTAGCGCATTGCATTCATCTGAAAATTAACGTCTAGTTTTCACGCACAATATACACCTCTTCAGTGTATGAGTGCACTCTATCCAGAACATCAGTGCCTGATATATGCCACTCCAGTGCATGAATGCTCAGTTTAGAATGCCAGTACCCGTTGCACGCTTCTCCAGCACATGAGCAATTTTGTCCAAAACATCCGCGATTAAAGCACGCTTATGCAGGGCATAAGTGTAGTATGTTCAAAACACCCACGCCTATATTGCGCATAAGTGTAGCTAGTTCAAAATGTTGGGCGCGAGCGCAATTGATCCAAAATGTTTGCACCTAATAGGCACCAGTGTCGTGCATGAGCATTATTATTCCAAAATGCCCACACTTGATGTGTGCTTATACAGCACTCATGCGTTAACAAATGTTTGCCTTTGCACCTAATGCACACCTGTACAACACAAGAGTGCTAGAGTGTTACTTGTCTTAGTTAAGATTGATTCCCTCTTGGCTTACTAGCCAAGTCCAATAGCAAAGGAGTCTTACTAACGCTAAGAGCAAGCATTTCTTCTGCACGTACCTTGATCAGGGCTATTTTAGACGCGAGATTCTTAACCTAATTTCAACATTCTCTATAAATATCTCACTTCTCTTCATAGAAGAGAGATAGAAAATTGGCTACAAACCCGTGAGCTCTCATTGTTTAATGTAAAACAAAGCTCATTGTTATTAGAAACCAAACATTCTCTTGAGATAAAATTGTCAAGGTTTTCTACACCCAATCTTTTCCTCCATTACTAATACATTTATTCCAGTCTGCAAACATTCTATGTACATTGGTAGCGTAGACACTTTGTTCAAGAAGTATGTGGAGATTCATTAGTAAGTGGGGCAAATTCGATAAAAAGACTGAAAACTGTCAGGTTTTGGTGTTGTGAGCAAATCCAATAGGTTCATTGATAAGAGTCACGGGTTGAGAGTATGTAGGCTAAGATTTAGTACGTCTATATTACCTGAAATATAAGTTGACTTTTATATTACATTATTTTCACTGCTTGAAAAAGTTCAAAGGGTTTTACTTGAAAACTGATTAATTTTTAATATTTTCCTTCGTCGTCAAAATTAGTGCATTATATCTCTATTATATTATATTTAGTTTGATGATATTTATTCCGCAAAATCGATTTTTATTTATTTCTAGAAGTGAATATATTTTATGTATATTGTGTATTCATATATATTTTTACTTCTGCTACTTAGAAAGAGTCTAAATAAATCATGGTTAGTTTCAACTATGACTAACAATCACAGCAGTTTTAAGGGAAGGGGGGGAGGGAAGGATTAACAGTATATACCACATTGTTACTGCTTCTGGAAATCTCATCTTCTAGATTACTCCATGTATTTGTTGCATCAAAATATTGACCATCGGCTATTTGCAGGTGAATCTTCTCTGCTAGTCTGGTCTTTCAGAAATGAAATTTTGCCATATTGATATATGCTCTCCAATCTTATGAACTCTGCTTTTTGTCTAAATAATAGTAAAGAAGCTAAAAAGTTGCACACCTTTTTGCCCTCTGCAGCGCACTATCATCAAGTCGAGAGACATCTTTAAGAAGAGGCCCCCATGAAAACTGCAAGATGTCAGATTTTGATTAACAATTTCCACAGTTATTTATTTATTTATTTTTTGCAAAACCCATGAGCAATCCATGATCAAAAACAGAAAAAGGAAAGGGGAAGATTTCACAACTCAAGCTGAACTATTACCACAAAATCTACAGGGGAGATCCAACTATCACCAATAGCAACTCCTACACATAACAGAAATACAATAAAATTTGCAATTTTAAAGGAAACCCGTTGAAGATCTGCAGGCAATTCATTACAGCCGAAGAGTGAAAAATTAATCAGCAGAAAATGATTGCATAATTCCATGCTAACCCATTTGTCTTTGCTTGTTCTCCGTTCAATTTTTTTCAAGTTAAACAAGTAATCGGTGATTACCTCCAAGTTTAAGCTTCAGTTGCCCAGTTTCTATGGCTTCCAGAGCTGATAGTCCAAGAGTGACAGCATATTTGCCCCCATAAGACTCTGCAACAATATACAATGGACTCTTCCGCAGGCTGATGTCCCTGTTGAAAATATTTATCAACAATGCGGTTAAATCAGTTGCTGCTGCTTCATCAGTTTTCACCAACAGATCAACTTCCTCCACATAGCTGAATCCTGTCCCCACCGGATTATCCTTTTTCATTGCCAAAAAAAAGCATATTATGACAAATTCCGTGAAAAAAAAAACCCTCTTCAATGTAAAAATAGTTTGCGTGGAGCTTTTCTTTCATGTAAATTTTATGTAAACTAGACAATCAAACAAAATTAGGATGGGTGGGATATGGGACCATATTAATAAACTCCCAAATCCCTCCAAAAAGTGGGGAAAGCAGAACAAAAATTGCTGAATTTTGTTGAAGTAATTTCAATTATCCATAAAGACAGACTTACAACAAACAAAAGATCTGCAACTCTCAACCATGTCGAATTTCGTGGATTCAGATCGGCATCCAGTGGTCCAATCTCTTGGAAATTTCCAATCCCAACTCCTGAAGCTCCCTGATTTTTTTTCCCCAACAAGATGAAATATCAAATCTAAACTTGCAATTTCAGTTCATGATAGATTAAGATTTAAAAACCCTGAAGATATGGCCAAAATTATGAGCTCTAATAACAGGGCAAAAAATGATCTGGTTTTATCAATTTATCAAGTGCTTGAATACTCACTGGTCCTCCTTGCAACCACAGAATGATTGGCCACGGCTTGTTTGGATCTTCCACTCTATATGGGCTTCTATAAAGCCACCAGAACATATGTGCTTCTGCTTGAAAGAAAATAAAACAATCCCAAAATAAACATGAATGATTAGCCAAGAAATGACAAACAAATTAAGATATTGGTTCAAGAAATTGAGAAGAGTATGAAAAACAAACTTGGTCTAACTTCAACATAACCCCACTCTTCTGATTCATCTGTGGTTGTTCTCAAAGCAGTGCTGATTCTTCCATGTAGTAATAATGTTACAGAAAACAAGGTAAATAAAAAATAAGCATCGAACTTCACCATTTTCGCACAGCTTTAAAAACCCTCTTCAAAGGCTGAAAGATGTATATGGCCAGAAATCACTATCGAAGTTGAAACAAAAGAGGGAAGAACGTGGAGAGAAAGTTAAAACCCTCTTTACATGTGGGCTTGTATAAAGGGCAAACAAAAATCTAGTGCGAAATCATATCTTCCATTTTATCTAAAAGATTGATAATTGATAATCTTGCACGTTTTGGTTGCAATTTCTTCTGTGTCAGCCCGCAATAAATAAAAGAAAATTCTCTTTCTTCATTGATTGCGTGAAGGAATGCAAATGTAGCTTGCTTTTTTGTTGGGTTCACTATAGAAAGGGGCTTTCGACGATACATTTGCCTGCCTCTCTACTTTCTACCATTGCGAGGAGATACATTTGGGAACACGAGAAAATCTTCCTTTTTGGAGTATATAACTTTTGGGGGAAAAAATATCCACAAAAGGAGCAATTTGGAAATATTCTACCCTTTAAACTTTGACCTAATCTTTTGCCGTATTCTAGCAATCAATTATCTTGTTTAATTGCGGCAGAAGAACTCGTCCAAATCCTTTTCTTTTACTTGGTAAAAAATGAACACCAAGCAAATTTTAGCCCCTCGGGCCTCGCGTTATCCCATTTTATGATTGGGTTGGTTTCTAAGTGAAACCCCCAAAATGAACAACTAAATATGTACATACGCATATATAAATATTTTCCATATCCCAATTGTGTTGTTCAACCCGTCTAGAAAAATGGGTTCAAGTTATTGTTAAAAGCACAAAAGTGGACGGGTTTAAGTTATTATAAGAAAAGAAGCACTTTTCTTTTCATTTTTTTTCTCAATTAGGAATTGTTATGATCATTTCACTATTTAGACTCCATATTCACCCAAAAGTTGAGAATAAAAATTAAAAATCAATGGCAAACATTAAAAGGATGTGAACATGAACAATCGACTTTCTTCGGGTCTTCTAAAAAGAAAAAATAACCCACCTTTGTAATGTATGGTATTTTTTATTCATGGTTTATGATGTCATAATTAATATGTATTTGATTAATTTTAAAAAATAATTATATGATAAAAAATTAAAAATAAATAAATTAGAAGGGAAATCAGGACCAATGCCTGATTGGCATATATCTCCATACTCGTACGTATTCGAGGCAGTAGAGGTGTGCCTAATGGGTGCTCATGAGCACTCATACATTTTTTTATAGTATAGTGGCGTTTGAGGTGCCACAGTATTGTCCCTTGTATATGAATAAGACAGAAAGTTGGGATCAGAGTTATATTTGATGCGACACTCATACGCACCTGAGTACTTAGGTGGCACTTGGCTCTTGCTTGATCGGCATTAATGTACTGATTTGGGTATTTAAAGGTATCTGTTTTATTTTTGGTTATTTGTACTAAAAAATAAAAAGAGAAAAAGAGAGAAAGAAAAG
>JAOVVI020019391.1:0-10128 GCA_028571085.2 Nepenthes alata | reverse complement strand
AGGTAATGCCTTTAACCCGACATACGGGGCCGTAGTCCAAAAGTCTTATGCCACCAAAAGTTTCCTCCCGTGGCCTAAGAGGCAATCCTCGAGTGTCACTCCAATATCCTTCATCCATCTTTAACAGCAAGTTCAAAGGAAACTCGGTTTTTAGTTCATATCTTTTTATGGCCATCCATCATAGTTCAAAAGTCGGAAGTCATAAAGTTTGACTTGCTGTCCGGATTACATACATTTTCTTTGTTCTTAAAGCCTTTGTTCTTAACCTCATCAGTTGAAGTCTGTATCCTTTAATCATCTTCAAGCCGAAGTTCTTTTCAAAAGACGGAGTTCAAAAGCCAGAGCTCTTTTTTAACAAAAGCCGAAGTTCAGAAATCGGAGTTCAAATTTCATTAAAATCCAAAATTCTAAAAGTCGGAGTTCTTTTTCCTTTAAAATCCGAAGCTCAAAAAGTCAGAGTTTTTTAAAATCAAAGCTGAAGTATAAAAAACCGGAGTTCTTTTTCAATAAAGGACGGAGCATATTTTCATCAAAAGTCAGGAGCTCTTTTCCTTAAAAGGACGGAGTACTTTTTCATCAAAAGTCTGGAGCTGTTTTTCTTAAAAGGAAGGATTGTGTTTTCATCAAAAGTTCAGAGCTTTTTTTCTAACAAGGACGGAGTATATTTTCATCAAAAGTCCGGAGCTCTTTTTCTTAAAAGGACGGAGTACGTTTTCATCAAAAGACCGGAGCTCTTTTTCTTAAAAGGACGGAGTACATTTTCATCAAAAGTCCGGAGCTCTTTTTCTTAAAAGGAAGGAGTGTGTTTTCTTCAAAAGTCCAGAGCTCTTTTTCTAACAAGGATGGAGTATATTTTCATCAAAAGTCCAGAGCTCTTTTTTCTTAAAAGGACGGAGTTTTTTTTACCAAAAGCCGGAGTTCTTTTTCATTAAAAGTTGAAGTTCCAAAGTCGGAGTTCTTTAAAATCCGGAGCTCTAAAAGTCGGAGTGATCTTTCTTTCAAATTCAGAGCTCTAAAACGGAATGATCTTTTTCTTTTAAACATGCAATTTATCAGAATTCATATAATTTGACAAATATTCATACTTCAAGAGAAATGACATTTAACATCATGAATATCAGAGTTTCTTTTAAACATGCGATTTTGAACGATTCTTCCTTAAATCAGATGAACAGAACAGATTTTATACTTCGAACAAACTTCATACATACTGAACATAACATAAGTTCATAAAAATATCAGATAAAGGAACAGAACAAACTTCATACATACTAAAACATAATTTCGTAAGAATATCAGATATATTTACATCGCAAACATGTATAATCATGAACTTTAAAATAAGGGTGAGTGCTCTTGCCTGGATTCCTTTTACTTGGCCTTGAACTTTTGGTCTTTCTTTACTAGAAAATTCTACTGAGTGTATTTTTTTGATACTTCTCTAGTCCTTATTTATAGCCCTTGGGTCTGGTGGCCGTCATTTATGGCTCTACATTTCCCAAAGAGTGTCATTTATGACTTTACATTTTTAAAAATTTTTGTGATTAACTAGATTATTTATGGCTGTGCATTCCCAAAGTGTTTTGTCATTAATTAGATCATTTATGTTTTTACATTTTCAAGGAGTTCATTAATTCCTAATTAACTAAATTTAACGGGATTTAGCTTTCATGTAAACATATTCAATTCCTTCTACACGACTTCCAGTCAACACCTGTTGATCGAATTATCAACTTTGGCTTTTCCATAATCTACTACGGCCTCCAACACACAAAGCCACTCCGGCCTTCAAGACCACTTCGGCCTCACATTCATATAATGTACTCCGACCTTTAATGGAACAAAACTCAATTTCAAAACATATTTGAGGCCAGTTTTGATTTTCTTTAAAGTGGCTGGTCTTGATAATGATGGAACCAGACTTATTTTGCACTAAGGAATAACCAAACTTCTTTTATACTAAGGGGCAAGCCAAACTTCTCTTTATCAAGTAAAAGCTGGACTCAATTTTTATCAAGAAAATCCGGACTCATTTTTCGTCATTCAAGGGCCAAACTTGATTTCATCTTAAGACCAATTTACTTTTCTTATTATATTTTTCGGTCAACTGGTGTTGACCGAATAACCTTCAATTTCCCTTGATTTCTTGAGTATATTGACTCGATGACTGAGACTTTTTATGTTTTAGAATCTGGGCCATTACAAAAAAATACTCATGGGCCATGGGAGATGTTGTGGTGGCATATTTATTTTTTAGCCCTATATATCGGATAAAATGTATACCGTCCATCACGGGACGTTAAAATTTAAGGTATTGTGGCTAGCACCTTAGAATGTGTGGATGCATACATATTCCATTCTTCATTCGGCTACTCCATTAGCTGGTAAGGCCTATTGATCCTGATCGGTAAAGATAAAGAAATTTATACATGTTTTAGAATATAAATGAATTAGAAATAAAATAAAAAGATAAATATATTTTGAAAATGTACTTGTTCATATTTTATGTTTATGTATTTATATTATACTCCTATATCATTTTCTTACTTTATTTTGAGTATACTACTTATAGTCTTTGATTACATTGTACCTTATTGAGTATTTGGCTCAGTCATTACTATTTTTTTTATCTTTAGATGAGTAGAAACTTATATCCAATGAGGAGGAATAGAGTCTGTGGACTAAGTTAGGCTTGGAGGATGATTCTTGTGGTTTTATTTATATATATGGAGGATTGTGTATATGTTGAAGGATATGACGATGTATTTTGATTATTAGTGATAATCTTTTGAATAGAATAGCTTCCGTTGTTTATGGATAATTTTATATACTTCCGCAGGTTATTGTGATGTGTATTCAGGTACTTAGTGGCATCTCTCTATTTCGACATGGTGTCCGGAGGCACGATATCGAAGCCACAAAAATTTTGTAGCACTTTTAGATCCTGTGTGTGTGATTATTATTATGGTATATATGTTGTACAAGGATATTGTATAGGTTTGTATTTAGTTTAACGACCATTTTATAACCAAAACCTTGTCGGTCGATTAAGATTTTGGAGTTGTCACAATTAGTATCAGAGAAAGGAGATACTTTAGATTTGATTTGAATCTTATACGAAAGTTTGTACTAGAGTAAGATAGATAGAATAAGTAAATAAATGTGTTAGATAATTATGTTAGACAGAATTATTCTATTTATCCTAATTTAAATAACTTAAGTTAGAACTAAGTTGGGATGAATGGTTAAATTTGATTGTTTAGCTTACATTGTCTCAATTAGTGTTCGAGTTATGAACTAACCCACGTTGTTCTTATTTTAGAAAGGATATTAGCAATTTCAATGCCACCTAAACGAAGGACTACATGTAGTGGTGGCCAACCGCAAGATCATGAGGTGGAATATTTGAATTTACTTAAGAGAATGGTAGATATCATGGAGGCTAGGGGCAGTGAAATCTAGCTCTAGTCTATGTGCCGACTCCAGTCCAAGCCCTTGAAAATCGTCGAGCGTCTACTTACGAATGATTTATTAATGAAAGAGTTCCCGAATTCCTGGGGGAACCAGATTCAGTAAAGGCAAACACTTTGTTCGAATGGCTTAAAAAGACATTTGCCATTATTCGGTGTCCAGAAGAGGATAAGGTTTTATTTACCACACATCGTTTGGTGGGTGAGGCCCATCATCGGTGCGCTATGAGGAAAAGAGCTATGGGAGTCCCCGAGAACGATATCACCTGGGCTATATTTGAAACTACTTTTATAAAAAAAAAGTATTTTTCTTTTAGTCTATGTGAATAGAAAGAAGAGGAGTTTGTCCGGTTGAGGCAAAGAAAACGGACAGTAGTTGAACATGATACTAAGTTTACGGAGTTATCCTAATATACTCTGAATATGGTGAAAGATGAAAAAAGAAAAGTAAGGAAGTTTTTGCAGGGTCTAAGGGATGACATTTGCAATCAGTTGGCAACGTTAAAATTACCGACTTATATTGATGTGTTGGATCATGCCTTGATCCGTGAAAAAAAGAACTCGAGAAGGAGTTTTTCAAAAGAAAGATGTCTAGGCGAGGTGGTCTAAGTATTAGTTTGGGTGCGGATACTAGTATTAGCATAGGTTCGAGGGAGACCGCCAAAGAAGGCCAAGAAGTTAAGTCAGGAGAAGAAGGGTAGTCAACCTATACTGACCCCGCAGATTTCAACAAATCCTTGTTGACATTGTAGGACATAGGATGGAGATAAGCCTTGTTATAAGCTGTTGGGTGCGTGCTTCAATTGCAAAAAAGTAAGACATTTGATTAGAGATCATCCCTATCTGAAATAGGCTCTTGTGTCAAAGCCCACGGTATCGGGCAAGTCATGTGCGGTAATTGCTAAGAAAACTAAGGTATCAGACAGTGTAGTGGGAGGTGAGATCCTCCAATTTTAATGTTTCAGTATATGTGTTGCTGGGATTCTGAATATATATTTTCATATGGTGTTTCCTAAGTTTATTCGTTTATTTGAGTATCATAGACTTATTCTAGTTATATAAATGTTTATGATATTTTTTTGGGTCCATAGATATAATTGGTTGGGTTGATTTGATATGTTTTATGGTACCGAGTTTTGATCTGATTTTGGTGGTATTTGGTTGGTGAGTCACCATGCTAGCATAAATTGTGTTGGTAAGGATATTATGCTTTGTAATCGGGTTGTGAAATCTTGATTATGATGTAGAGTTGGTCGAGGTATCAGGAAATTATTATCGTTTTGCTTACAGGTCATTTAATGAGGATCTGTGCCAAGTTTATTTAGCATATAAAACCACATCTAGAAGTCATCTTGTGGTTACTAAAAAGTTTGGCCGTGTAAGTATTTGAGGATATTTCTTAGAGGAAAATATTATGCTGATTTATCTTTTGATCGGTAATCCGAGGATGTGTCAGAATCAATACTGATTTTTAAGGATTCCGTATAGAATCGAGGAAGTATCAGTTAGATGCCCGTTGTGGGATGCTTTAGAACATTTGCGGTAGATAAGATGAACTGATGAGGTTACTTATGGATGACTAAAAACTTAGGTTGTTCAGGAGATGAATGGTTTGATAAACAGACATTGTGAATTTATATGTGATTTATTTGATCTATTATAAAGGTTTGATAATTTCTAGGGTCAATATGTATCTATAATATTATTATTTATAGATAATTGAGAGTTGTGCCTGTGGCAATATTCAGGATAAAGATATGGCCATTACAAGTTCTGGTAATGCCGTTTGGGTTTGTAAGTTCACTGGTATTTTTGTGGATTTTATGGATTGGATCTTCATGCCATATTTAGGTCAATTTTATGATGGCCTCATCGATGAATTCAAATAATCATGGGGATATGTGAACTCTACTTGAGGACTGCATCATGGATTGTGAAAGAAAATTAACCGTGTGCTCAATTAAGAAAAGAAGGTGAGTTTGGTTAAGGAAAGCGTTATGTTAGGTATGTGGTTTCTTCGATAACATGAATGTGGTTATGTAGGAGTTTGAGCAATGGCTAATTTGGAAAAAACTGATTGATGTCGCGAAAGTGTGTGATTTTCTTGGGTTTAGCTGAATCCGGTAAAATATCCGTTAAGTGTTCCTCGAGGACTATAGCGTCTGTGGGGTGTTTGGCGTGGAAACGATTTGTATTCGTCAGAATGAGATATGTGAGGATAGTTTTTAAGGAATAAAGGGTAAATTGTCATCCATATCGTTTGGGTTGATGCCTGATGGTTCCGGTGAATTATAGTAGAATGTGATGCTTTTGAGGAATATTTATGATTGTGCTTTCCCGCAACGTGTATGGGTGATTTCCCCTGGGTTAGGTCGGTGAGAAGTTTATGACTAGAATATCTACAAACCATGAGTTAGCGGTTAGGATTTTCACTTTGAGGATTTATAGATATTACTTATGGAGATAGTTATTATATAATTAACCCTGGAGGTTTGAGGAGTTGTATCATAAATAAGAGATGATCATGCGATGGTGCAAGCAGATAAATCTACTTATAGACTGGTAAGATGAATCTTGGTGTCTTTTAAAGAAGGCAAGCGTTAATGCCGATGATTTGATGTTGGCAGTCTTCGATTTTGATATATCTTCGATGCTTCATAGAAGATGTTAAAGGGTAAACCGCGAGCAATTCTTGATATCTAAGCAAATTGGGTGCTTTTCTTTTTGTTTTGGGAGGGAGAGTTGTATCTGAAGTATTGAAGTTTTGAAATTAAGAGATGAGAAGCTCTCGTGGTTTTGTTTCGGGATTATTGGGAAGGCAAGGATTTGGATAATTATGGATTGACTAACGAGGAAGGCCCATTTATCGCGAATTTGGATGATACGTTCAAATTGAATAAGTTGGCTCATCAGTTTGCAAACGAGATGATACATTTGCTAAATATTCGAGTTTTAAGGCTTTGGTGGCGATCTTAGGCTGTGCCAAAATTTTTGAGGTAATTGCTTCGAATGTATTTACTAAGTTGATTGTAATATGAGAATTATGGGTTTTGCCTTAGATGTATTGATAGCTTTGCAATTTTCTTAGGTCTTTAGCTGTGATGTAACCTAGGTGTCCGATATGAATCAATGAATATGAGTTGTAAGAGGATTTTCAATGCATGTGGGCCCATATATTTTAAGGTTTAGTTTGAAATTCAAAGTAAACGATCATTTTTTAGGCTTGGGATGAATTGAATTAGGGGTTCATTAGTCCATTTGGGGTTTTGAATTAAGTCGGAGAGGTAGTCAATAAATTTGGTTTGCCTTCAAATTTGGTGAATTATTATGAAATCTTCCATGTATCGATGATTGTGGATGTAGGTATGCGGTCGAGTTAAGTCGTTGTAGGATATTTAGAATTTGCCTTATGATAAGGTTTCAATCTAGATTTTAGATAAGAAGTATTAGGTATAGAGAGTCAAGACAATTCAAATGGTTAAAGTTCTCTAGCCAAAATCATCTTATCGAGGAAGTGACTTGGGAACCCAAAGATTAAACCTAGAAGGATTATCCTCTACTATTGAATCTTTAGGTTTGTTAAGTTTTAAGGACAAAATTTCTATAAGTGGGGGGAGAGTTATAAGGTATCGGTTTTTAAAATATGATAATTAGGAGTAATTAAGTTAATATAAATGAATCAAGGCCAAATGACATAAGAGAGATTGGATTGAAATTCCCAAAGACCCGAAATTGGCAAGATCGGGAACCGGCATTGTAAACCTTGAAAAATTATCTTGTAAATAAGATTCGAGTTTTAAATTATGATCATCGTGACTTATTAAAGTAATATAATCAAAATTAGGGTCCAAGAATGAGAAATACTGTGTTAGATGGGTCGAAATGGGTCTCGGATTGCGCGTGCGTGAAGCTGGCTCGTTGCAGGCCTACCCTAGGCCTGACCCACGCTCAACGACGGTCGAGGCCCCTCTTGAGCGCTGGATCAAGGGGAGGGGCACCCGAAGCCTGCCCAAAGTATGCCCGATGCACGGTCAAGTGTTAGTTCGGTTATTCAAACGCATGCGGCTTCTCTCTTTGTCTTTTTTTGGCAGATCTGTGAAAGAGGAGAGAGAGAGAGCATGGAGAAGAGAGAGAAAATGAGGAGATCAATGCTCTCGAGTTCGTTTTCGGCTTAGAGCTAGTTGAAGAAATTATAAATCGGGACGAGACAAGTGCACTCATATGCTTTTCCTTCTTTTATTACACTTTTTGTTTTGTTTTTTTCGGGTATTTGTATTCAAATGCCTATCTAACCCTATAATTTGTACGACCCAGCATGTTTATTTGTTGATTTGGTGTCCGATTTGGTAATTTTATGCGATATTTTGTACATGGAAACCCCAACCTTGTGCCCCGTGATATTTATCCATTTATTTTGAGATATTTGCATGATTTGGGCTTAGAAAATTGGAATCCTAGCTTATGGATGTGAATATTGGTATTTAGTCGCATATATTTTGTATGTGCTATTTTGTATGTGCTCCGAAAATTATGTTGTACGCTTTTTGTGAAGGGATTTAATATCCGAAAGCTCTAAAATTATATTTGGCTCATTGTGGTAAGAATTTTCTAAATTCTTAAAGTTTTATATTGATTGTGCATGTATTTAAAAGTATGTGAAGATTTAAACTCATAAGAATATGAAAATCTATATTAATATGCTCAAGAATATTATCAGTATTTGTATTCAAAAATTATGCAAGTTTTGTAAAGTATATGAAGGAAACTCAATAATTTGTTATATTTGATTAATTATGCATAGTTTGAGGTATCATGGCTAACATCTTAGAATGTGTGGATGCATACACATTCCATACATTGTTTGTCTACTCCGTTAGTTGGTAAGGCTTACTGGTCCTAGTCTGCAAAGATAAAAAAATTTCTATATGTTTTAGAATCTAAAGGAATCAGAAATAAAATAGAAAAAATAAATGTGCTTTGAAAACGCACTTGCTCATGTTTCATGTTTATGTATTTATATTATACTCCTATATCATTCCCTTTATTTTGAGTATATTACTTATGGGCTTTGATTATATTGTACATTCCTGAGCATTTGGCTCATTCATTTCTATTTTCTTACCTTCAGATGAGTACGAGTTTATACCCGATGAGGAGGAGTAGAGTCCGCGGACTAAGACGGGCTTGGAGGATGATTCTTGTGGTTTTATGTATATGTATGGAGGATTGTATATATGTTGAAGGATATGACAATGTATTTTAATTATTAATGATAAGCTTTTGATGGGAATAGCTTCCGTTGTATATGGATGATTTTATATGCTTTCGCAAGTTATTGTGATATGTATTCAGATACTTAGTGTCATCTCTCTGTTCTGACATGGTGTTCGGAGACATAATGTTGGAGCCACGAAAATTTTGTGACACTTTTAGATCCTATGTGCATGATTGTTGTTGTGATATATATGTTGTACAGGAATATTATACATGTTTGTATTTAGTTTAACAGCCATTTTATAATCGGAATATTGTCAGTTTCTGGTTAGGATTTTAGGGTTGTCACTCACACCATGAAGTCTAACAATTTCTTTAATATATAGTTGCGCCAACCGATCACAAGAATACGTCGTCCAAATGGTTAAGAAATGAGTTGATTTCGTTAGCTGATCCACAATGACCCAGATTGTATCATGATTCTTTGGGGTCCTTGACAATCTCATAATAAAATCCATCATAATATCTTCCCATTTCCAACTCGGAATGGGAATAGGCTGTGACAAGTCCAATGGTTTCCTCCTTTCGACTTTTAGTTGCTGGCACATAAGACATTTACCCACAAAAGTCATAATTTCTCTTCTCATATTCCTCCACGAGAACATCTTTCTTAAATCCTGGTACATCTTATTAATTCCAATGTGAATAGTATACTTGGATCGGTGAGCTTCCTTCATAATCTCTTTCTTAGGCTCATTGTCATCAGGTACAAATAAGCGGTCCCGAAATCTCAAGACTCCATCGGCACGAACAATAAATTCAACTCTGGAGTCTTGATTTAGATTTCCAATAATGTGTAATATCCCGGATTTTTGTTTGGATTAATTTAATATTAATAATAATTTTGGGTAAATTGGACGTGATAAAATTAATTAAATATTAAAAAATTTTGGGAGGATATTTGGATCGGTTCGGCTGGCACCCAGGGTGCGCCCGTGTTGTCGTCCGAATATCGATTTGGATTTTGGAATAAAAGAAAATAAAAATTGAATATATATATAATATATATATATATATAATTGAAAAAAAAATAAATATGGATAAGGATTAGAAAAAAAAAAGAAAAGAAAGAGCTAAGGTGGAATCAGGGAGAGAGGGTGAAAGAGGAGAGAGTGAGTTAGGGTTTTGGGTTTGTAGCCGCGCGAAGAAGAGAGGAGGGATGCAGCCGGCGACGGCGATGAGCGGCGAGGACGGCACAGTGCCGGTGGTCGGCGGCGGCCTGTGGTGGTCATCGGTGGGTGAGGTGTGATTTGGCCGGTGGTGGATTTTACGAAGAGAAAGTCGACGGCAGGTGTCGGTAATGGCGTTGACGGCGGCGCACGGGAGAGATGGTGGGTCGGTGGTTGGCGGTGGCCATGGGAGGAGCGACGGTGGCTGTGGGAAA
>JAOVVI020019388.1:0-10128 GCA_028571085.2 Nepenthes alata | reverse complement strand
TTTAACTAATTCTATTCCAACAACCAAACATAGGAATAACAATTTCCAACTCTATTCCCATCCAATTCTATTCTCTGAAAATAACTATTATATTCCCACCTTATTCTATTCTAACAACCAAACGTGCTGTAAAAAAATTAGCGTCCATAAGTATCCAAGTGGCTGAGTTGACTCATTGTTGAGTCACAAATTTATCAAACATTCAAGCCACTAAATGGCATAGAGATTGTGCAGCCGCATTGTCAAGCTAACAAATCATAAAGTGGCTATGATGCCCCAAGTTCCCCAAATTTCAAGCCTTTATGTTAAAATGACACAAATTGAATGTGAAAAGTCAAGCTTTTAAATCTCTATCATCCAGATAAAAAAAAAATAAAGTAACCAAGACCATTGATAGTAGTCTAAAAGGCCAATGATAAATAACCTTAGAAATATATATAACTAAATAAAACATAATAATTCTAATTCTAATAATTAATTTTTTAAATATAACAAATGTTTACATATTATAATCTAAAATACGCAGTCCCAATAACATTTTCAAATAAAATAGCAACTAAAGGAACCAACTCTAGAGCTTCCCGACACGAGCTTCTCTCTCAAAAATCATTTCTATCTCGGAAATTCTCAACAACTACGCGATCTCTCCTAACCTATCACAAACTTTTATTCTATAACCAACAAAACGAAAGGATGAGACAATATCCAATAAGTAAATAGATTAATAAAATATAATATAACGTCTCGGATAATGATAATAATATAATAATTATATAGGATAAATTGATGATTATTCAAAATTCAATAACCTATCGTATCCACTACTCAAAAGCCATATGACAACAAATCATTAGAAATGCGAATTGAATTTCACCGAATTCGAGTACCAAAAACGGCCTAAGTTTCGTAGAATCTAGCTCAGCAAAGGTCCCAACTAAATGAAAAGTCATAAAATCTCCTCAAATCTTATATGTTACCGTGAATCATCATTCATGCACCCGCCTCCAACGGTTGGGTAACTCCTTGAGGTATCGGTACTCGCAAGTCTGACATACAGCCCTGTAATCTCGTGATACTTGTCATCCGTAGTGTACACGTACCGAATCTAATCCACACGAACAATATTCTTGTTATCTCGTCAGATAATCCAGACTATGGCTCACTCATATTTCTGTAATCCACTGTGATACATATCCACAACAAGTCAAACCCAACACATATATGCACGATATCCATCGATATCCCTCGTATAAAGTTTACGAAATTATAAGTATCTATATAAATCACCTCAATTTTCGTAATATGAATTCAATATCGAAAAAAGTGCATACCACACTAAGGTTCCATAGCCTCTCATTCAACTCGTTACCTTAATATTTTCGTAGGCTTTTCTCAATTTAGTTATAAAGTGCCAATAACATGTTTGCACGCATCTAAATCAATGTAAAGATTTATTTATCTCAAAAATGACAGAAAGTCCAAGTAAATTTTGAGTATTCAACTAAATACTATAATATTTTATTATTCATCATTAATAATACATTATTAATATTTTATTATGATATTATTTAATATTAGTATTAATTCTATTATTCATTAATATTTATTAATATCTATTATTATTTTTATTTATAATTGTTATTATTATTTTATCAATAATGATATCATTTATTATTAATATTAAGTCGATAACCAAAATCACCTGAGTCGCAACACGGGGGTGTTTTACATTCTCCCCAAAAAATAAACATTTCCTCACTCATTTTTTTAGCCATTTATAGTTTTATTAGTGCAACTTTGATTTAATTATCGAAATAAAATTATTAGCATCTCTAATAAATACTATTGAACTTTTAAAATCTGTGTTAAAAAAATCAAAAAAATACAAAATCTCATAAGTTAAAATCCTAATTCTCAATAACTAAAAATTACAAATATTATAATTGATGGGTCCAATAATCATGGGCCCAATAGGTCAAACCCCGTAATAAGCACACAATCCAACATAATTCTTTCAAAGTAAAAATTTTATATTACTTTTGGAGAAATAGTACATCTGTAAATTCCTCTATAAAAATAAACACCCTCAAATTTTGAAGGACAAGTAGAGAAGCTCGAAGAAGCTCAAAAAACTCCATGAGGCTCCGAATGGTTCGAAGAAGAACGTAGCCGTTGCTAGCTAATCTTCAAAGAAAGCGAGATAACGGTCAGGAGGCCACCAGCCCTCTTCCCGCCAAAAGGCTCTCAAGGCCAGCGGCCTTCCGCCGCCAGAAGTCTCTCAACCCTCCTTCAGTTCAGAGGCTAGCGGCTTCCGCCGTTACGTGGCTCTTAGCCTTGTGCTCGTCCAAAGGCTAGCGGCCTTCCGTCGTGAGGAGGCTCTCAACCCTCCGCTCGTCCAAAGGCTAGCGGCCTTTCGTCGTCAGGAGGCTCTTAACCCTCTTCCAATCCGGAGGCCAGCGGCCTTCCGCCGCCAAAAGGCTCTCAACCCTCATCTAATCCGGAGGCCGTCAGCCTTCCACCGTCAAGGGGCTCTCACCCCTCCTTCTTTCCGGAGGCCCTCAACCCTCCGTCCAAGAGATAGGAGCCATCCATCCCAAGAGCCCTCCATCTTGGAGCAACGAGCCTCCGCCCCAAAGTCAAAAGCTTTTCGCCCAATAGTCAACTGTTCGCTCAGGTAACCAGGATGTTGACCCACCGAGGCAGCTTAGTCCTTCTCATCTAAGTCGCTCCTCTATGAGGCGCACCTCTAAGTCGTCCTCCTCGGCACACCTCAAATCTGTTGAGCGCACCTCTAAGCCGCCTATCTATCGAGCGCATCTTTAAGTCGTCCCTCTGTCGGGCGCACCTTTAAGCCGCCCCTCTACTGGGCGTATTCATGGAACTCAAACCCCCCAATACATCCCTTTCGCACTTTCCTCATCGCTGCATCTTTGCACTCCCACCATATTTATCTTTAAACGTGCATTTCTCCGTTTATTGCGAAATATTTTTGACTTGAGCTTTGAAATAATAACGAAGGATAGCCCCCGTTGACCCCTGACCTCTTATTCTTGATTTGTGTTGTACAAATTTCAGGTTATCAGCAATGGAGATCGGACCGAATCCGGATCAACATGCAATAGAAAATTAGAATGCTCCATAATCCGTACAACAACTAAGGACCCGAGACCCAATAACAATTATTACTACTATTATTATTATTAGTTTACAAATACACCAAATATTATCATAAATATCTCAAAAATCATGTTAAAATAATCATATAGTCATAAATACAGAAAGATAATGTTATTGACATAGTTTATTTTTAAACATCTACCCTCACAAAAAAAAAGTTAAGGGAACACATTTGGAAGTTCTGGGTTTTCTACCTAATTCGATGCAAAATAAAGGTAGTGTTTTTTATCGTTAACTGAGAATTTTCGTCTCCATCTACAAGTTTGGCCAACCTTACCAGCAAAAATAATACACAACATTTGGAGGTTTGGATTTCCTAGATTATTCAATACGAAAGAAACCCAGTATTTTGTATCAATAACAGAGAATTTTAATCTCCATCTATGAGTTTCGGCCAAAATTACCAACAAAAATAATGCACAGGGTATTTAAAAAATTATAACAAGATCGAATTTGTAGCCATGAATCTAACTGCAAATGTCCTAATTAATTATCCTTATTGACTACCCTCTTTCTCTAATTGGTCAAACTTATGTGGCTTGATTGTTGTCAAATAGCTAAGCCTTTTATGGGCTTGATGCATATGCCAAGTAAAATTGACATGGATATTTGCAATTTCATGCCATAGCAACATTCCTGGCTCATCGATTGTGCTTTGAAGATTGATCGAGGTGGGAATTGAATGCCAATACATTATATAGGAAAATAGTATAAACGACAGCATAGCGACAACATGCACGATCTAATAATATATCAATATGATATAATCAACTAATGACCATGAAAATGATATTCAAGAATCCAACACTGTATCCCAAGTATATATCAACCGACAAACAGGATGAAAGAGATCGAAGAATCACCAATAAGATAAAAGGAGACTGGATTTATAAATTTCTACACAACTGAGATTATAAAAATCCTATGAGAATATCAATAAAAAATCTCCATGGACTTTATTTGACATTATAACCAGAGACTAACAAATATCTCCCACCTAGTGATGTGAATTACACAAAATCACTATGACTTCCAAGAGCATTTATGCAACAACTTGACCTAGTCCTCATGGCATGGTCACCTTTTAATACAATGCCCCTTGCCGATGTCCTCCAAGATCACATTCAATGGTTATATGATGCAAGTATCCCACGACAAAACATCAACCTCAAAAACCACTAAGATATGAAAATTATTATCAAAACCCTATATACTACTCCTAGATCTAGCAGGAGGTTTTATATTTTCTGATATCATAGTATTTTCATATAATTTTCTTCATCTTAATCATAACATTAATCAAAGGAAACGATCCCAATAACCAAACATCAAATTAATGAACAAGGATTCTAAGAATTTTAAAAATTTTCAAGACTCCGACGACAATCTACTGGACTGGCATTTGGACGCTAAGTCGCATGCTCAATTACATATTTGACATTCAAGTGATGTTCAAACGCCATATTTCAGAAAAGAGTTATTTTAGTTTTCAATTAGTAAAAATCTAACAAATATAAAGAATCAAGGCTTGCATGCACCAACCATGGCTTACTCAATACTTTTGAAGTTTGATATTCACAAATGAACTATTTTAAGGATAGAAGTCAAAATTTGAAAAAATTAAATATTCTTGCAAATATTTTAAATATGAGGTAATAGCATATATTATCTACTCAAATATAGTCCAACCGAATATATGCACAGATTTGAGTATAAATAATTCGCTTTCAAGTCTATTTCCATATTCATGCAATTTTTTCTAACCCTCCATTAATTTTAGAACTCACACTAATTTTTCTTACTATTTAACATATTATTCGAACTGTTATAATTTTTGGACTGCGTAAATACCATATCTTGAAATGGCGAATAAACGATTTGAAGTGTATCTATTTATCTCATTTCTACAAGAAGAAAATTTGAATTTTCAAAGAAGATGGGGAACTATGGCTTACAATAAGAAAATATGAATTTACTTAGATTATATCCTTGATTCCTTCATGTTCAATTTCCTTTCTTGGTTCTTCCCATGCGTTCTCTGATTTCTCCCTTCTTATGCTCACCCTTTTCACCTCTTATCTTTTGTTCTCATTTTAAGACAATGGACGACTCAACTTATAAAACAATAAGAAAACCACGACTTAATCCAAATTCAAATCTATCAACATCCATTTTAATTCAATTTCTAACCCATCCCATCCATGAACTTGAATCCTAAATTTTGATGCTGACTTCTACACGTTCTTGTCCATAAGGAAATGGGCATCTTACTACATTTTAAAAGTTTGACATGAAAACTGTCTATACAGGTAACTGCCTGAACTACCATTCAACCTAAAGATTGAAAGCTAGCTTAAGCATCCATTTTCTTATGTTCAAACTTCACTGAAACAAATAATGGACCAAATGAACTTAATTTTGTTGCCATAAATTACATAATTCCATTCACAATAATTTGACCCAAAAATTTAGAATATCCAAGATATTATATTATTTCACTGTAATGATTTCTACCCAAGAAGCCCATAACTACATACATTAATCTCTGTCAAATCTTGTTGCCCGAAAAGGCCATATTGGGCAATGGAGCAAGTCCTCCAATGAGGCCGATCCATCTCCCCTCAAAGAGCATTTTATAACTATCATTCTCAAGGTCCTACTGCCTAATAGAGACTAATTCCTCTATTTTCATATATTATAATTTGTCTAACTTATCACTTACTTCAATGTCAAAAGGAACCGTAAGGATTTATCATAATTATATGACCTCTTATTTATATTTATGGTTTGTAGAATTTATAATTTTTCCTACGAGAACATGTATTAATTTGATTAGGCAACTAATCCAAAGTAACCTTGTATCTGAGTTTCTTTTCTATTGGCATCAATTGTTGGAAATATGTCCCACATCACATATAATTTATTAATTTATTAATTTATTAAATTAATTAAATAATCTTGTTAGTTTATATGTATAATAAATAGAAATTTTCTAAAAGATACGCCCGTTCATGATATATCTTTTGATGAAAAGAATATGTTATTTCCCAATAGATATGTCCTTTAGTGAATGAATGTCTCTTTGAGACATACCCGTTGAGCGAATGGATATAACTTCTCAACGATTATGACTGTTCATGACATATCTCTTGAGCGAAAGGAGGGATATTTTAGTAATTTGGAAATGATCCCATTTTCCTCTATAAAAGGACGTTATTGGCCATCATTTTAGGGACACACACACAAGATTTGTTTTAAGTTTTATCAATCATAAAGAGAAGAGAGAAAAATCAGTTTCCAATTTTTCGAGACAAGAACAATTATACTTGTGCATAAAAGTTTATCGATTATGGATCCAGATACGTACATTTATTCTTTATACTTGAATAATTAATGAAAAAAAATATGATAATCAAGATCCTATAAATTAAAGTATTGTCTCATTAAAATTTTTTTACATCAATTTGAATAAATAATTAATGAATTTAATGCATACTACCCCAAAAGAGAGGGGGGGTGAGATACAGAAGAATTCCATATATTAAATAAGTGGTCCTTTGCATAAGGATAGGGGCCTCTGCCTTTCCCTTCGATATGCCACTGTATAGTCCAATCGGGGTGAGATACAGAAGAATTCCATATATTAAACAAGTGGTCCTTCGCTTTAAGATAGGGGCCTCTTCCTTTCCCTTTGATGTGCCTCTTTATAATCCAATCATGCCCACGGCAAGTACTAGCAGATAGTAAAGCACCTCAAAACTCAACAGAAATAATGGCTACATATATGCAATAGTTATCATTCTTTGTTCATTTCTTTAGCCAAAACATTTAATTGAGTAACAGTAAAGTTATTCGCCGTAATATTAGGGCAATTCATAAGTGAACAAACATCTAATACCTATCGGTATAAAGATTATATTATATGATGTGAAATATATATTTAGTTACCGATAAAAATAATCAAATGTTTTAATTTTATAAAGTTTGGTTATATTTTTATCAAATATGTTATTAATTTAACGGGGTCAATCGATAATTAAAAGATTGTTATTTAAACAATTAAGAAATTGATCATTTTTATATGCTATAAAAGATATTTTTATACCCTCATAGAGTCCGTTATGGAGCAATTTTTTCTATTTTATTTAAGTTACAGTCTTATTAGAGTATATTTTTTTACTTTTTAAGTTTTGATTTAGCCTTCAGTAGGAAAAATAAAAATAAAAAAGGAATACTTTTAATTAGAAATTTTGATCAATCTCATTAATAAAAGGGAGAAATAGCAAAGATAGAAAAATTGATCTCTTATTCTTCCATAAAACTAATGTTAGCATGGATCAAAATCTCACACCATTATAATCCTATGTGCTAGAACATCTTCTTCTTCTTTTTTTGTAATTTTATTTTTACATTATTATCAGAAGTGAATATATCAAAGCAAGTATTCTCTAGACAACCAAAATAGAATGAAATATTGGCATGGGACTTCAATAATTTTGATTCCATTTTCTGTCAATTTCAATTGATATTGTATACCCTAGTGAAGCACACGTTCGAGTTTCCAGACAAACCAACAGAGCTTGTTGTGGTTGGGATGGAAGTAAAGGCACTGGTCTACATTGATCACTTTCAAACCCGAAAAGCAGAATGGGTGACAGGAATTAACTCAGCTTTCGGTACCAATTTGAAGAGCATTCGTTTACCAGGATCGAGTGTAGCCATCTCTAGAGATATCGCCCTAACAGTGACATCCTGACTTGATACAAATTTCTATCTCTCTATCCACTTTAGCCTTTCTAAATTGGCTTTACAGTTAACTAATTAACAATATTTGCCTTGGGTCTATTCTGAATTAAGTTGTTTTAGAACTATTTGTGCTTATTCTCCAAATGCAAAATCGAATATCAAATAAACTGTTGGGAAATGAGTTTCTATCATGTGAAAAATATTATTTTATTCGTTGCGCATGCAAATGTATGCAGCAATGTGATCTGAAATGGAAGAAATGTCGGAGTGGTTACACTTTGCCAAAGTGAAAATTTTCAAAGTAGAAATTTCCTGAGCGGAATTTTTGGAGTGAAATTTTAAAGAGTTTTATAAGGCCGGAGAAATGAAAACTTGCCGAAGTTGTATTGCCAGGATAAAGTTACAAGGCTAGTCAAATACCGATGACTCTAACTGACAGCCGAGGATACTAGTGATGGCCAAGGATATTAGCTAATGGTTGACGACAACTTGTCTGGAATAATTGGTCGTCTGTAAACTATGTACATACAGCTTTATAAATTAAGGAGTTAACTTTTAGAGTTAATAGCTAATTTTGTAGAGCAGGTCAATTGTTTCCGCCAAAAAGACGATTTTAGAAAGTAGGTGGCAGGCTCTGTATTGCACGCAACCACCTTACAGAATGGGTGGTCATCCGGTACATTACATATCTATATGTATGCAGAGTGCAAGAGTGGACGGAAGTGAAGAAATACAGAAAAAACAAATGAGTGGTGTTTTACTCTTATTCTTTAGGGGTTTGTATAACCAGGGTTTCTATATCAAATTTTACACAGTAAAATTTCTATTAACTAAGTGTTTCGTGGTTTTATTCCTCTTATTCAAAAGAGAATTTATCCGTAAAATTGTATATTTTTAGTTCCTTCTTTTTTCTCTATTGTGTGTGTGACTATTATCATAATCATCCTCTCGATTTTACTATCTGACCAACACCCTTTTCCCAACACGAAATAGAAGAGAAGCAGCAGATCATAATTAGACTGTCAAATTTTAGATTATGATTTTTTAATCCTATTTAAATATCTTTTTTGAAATAACTTACTACCGTATATCTATAAGCGTTACTATATGTTGTTTTTATTTGGAGACAATGTATCATATATTGATGGATTGATTGATTAGTAAAGTCCACATGATAACAACATATCTAAACAAGTTAGAGTGAGTTAAGTGAAAAACTCTTTTAACTTTAAAACAATGTTTTAATGAATAAAAATATAGTAATGTATACCTGTAAAAGTAAGACTCGTGTTACTGTGATTACCTTCTCATTGAAAGATATAGACTAAGGCATCAATCTGATTTTCCTTCCCTGGGCATTGAAAATATGTAATATCACTGTCTCATATGTCGACTTTAATAATAACATGTCAAAATTTGGTAACATTCTTCATCTCGATCTCAATTGTTAGCCATTCTAAACTTGCTTTATAGTTAACTTATCAAGAATATTTGCTTTGTGACCATTTAACATCGAATTACAGTTGTTTATTCTCCAAAAGCGAAATCGAATATTCATTATGATGTATCCTTAGAACTCAAATTATCTTACTAATTAATGACTTAATAGCATTTTTCGAATGAATCGAGTAGCAACGGGTTGGATTTTTGTTATTGAAAATCTTGATCCTGCACACCACAACAAATTAAATGATTAGTAAAATGAATAGAAAGCTCACTCTCCGATTTATCCTCCGATATTTAAAGTAATTATCTTTATTATAAAAATTGAAAGATGCAAAAAAAGAAAAATAAGCATAAACTAATGGAGGAAGGAGATGAGTATAAATTTTGAGGACTTGCCTCCTTTTTCAAATTAATATTTGTTAGAGTCTCTTTAGATGTCTTCCCACTCTTAATTTAGGAAACTATAATTTTAGAGACGGGGTCCTAACCGATTAGTTATCCCCAAAACTACAGTCTGTCTTAGAACGTGTTAGATAGAAGGCATTTCTTTTGGTCTATAACAATCATTTGAATCAATTTAGAATTCGTTCGGATGTTAATAGGGGTATTATTTTAATCGTTTTTAGATCGGATCATTTATGAATACAGTTTACCGTAATTATTTGTTAAGATTAAGCTATCATTTAATATCCTATTGAGTTGTTATTCGAATGGCCAAATCGATTCTATTTTTTTTCTTATCTGGGCCACTTAGACTTG
>JAOVVI020019387.1:0-10128 GCA_028571085.2 Nepenthes alata | reverse complement strand
ATTATTTTATTTTTTTAATTTATGTAAAAGATAATTATCCAATCTAAAAATAAATATTACTATTAATGGGTACACCAATAATGGGTTGGCCGAAAGAGAAGTCAACGGAAGTTCAGGAATGTCGGTTAATGTCCTTACGGCCCACTAAGAAAACGGGCATAGAAGCTGAAAAGCCCAGGAACCAAAACGGTCAACGTTGACGTTGACCATATTGGCGGCCAACTTGCTCGCAGACGGTCAACTCGATGTTGACCGCCATGCGAAGCTCATCTGGGCATTTAGAGGCTTTCCTACAGTAATTGACACATTCCATTATAGCCCACAGCTCATCAGTGGATCGCTAGCCACTATCCTTTCATCCTCCACGAAGGCGACCAACACGCTAACGGTCAACTCAGGCGTTGACCGTCTGCGCCCTCCACATTGGGCTCAAATGACGCCTTTCTACAGTAATGAGCCTACTCCGTTTGGGCCTACAACTCATCCACGGCCAACCACAGCCTTCCACCCGCCTTCCACGATTCCAATTTACATCAGAAAGGATATTGATAAGATTGGCACCCTTCAAATAAGAAATGCGCCAATCTTCCCAATACCTTGGCCGCCAATGCACTCAAACGGTAATATGTTGAGAATTAAGTAAACAAATTTGGAAAGCTGTTGGCTGCCACACAAGAAAACTATCACTCCCACCTTGGCAACCGACATCTGCTCTAGAATTACAGCCAGCCAATGTGGAGATAGAGGCACGCATTCCAAATAAGGGGAATCACCCTCTCAACCTTAAATAAACTCTAGAACCATCATTAAAGGTACGCCTTCATGCATGCTTGCTGATACGCATTTAATTAGACAAAAAATTATAAGTATTATAAACGAGCTCTCTCTCTCAGCCACCAGAAGCTCTCAGAATCTCAAACAATCTCTAAAGCAACAAGTGAGCCCCTTACGGCCGTTGACTGTCTTCCCACCATCCAGATACAAGAAATGTCTCGCGTCTCTCTTACATCTGAATTTTTACACTCATTATCCCCATCATTCTGCTCAATAGCTTTTCAATTTCTTTTTTCAAATACTGTCTTACTGACTTGAGCGTCGGAGTATTTTCGGTGGGATAACTTTTCACCGATAACGCTGACCTCTTGTTCATTTTAGTGGTGTGCAGGACTCGTACTCAGTGAACGGAGCCTGTTCAATCTATTCAATAAAATCTGAATCTGTTTAAAGTCGGATCGAGGTACGCATCAACTATTATTACTAACAACTAATACTCAATAGCAATTAGATTATGAATTTTTGTTTTCTAAACTCTAATCATAAATAGTACAAGATTTTTTTTTATATTGGCTATTTTACTTGATTGATAATAAATATTTATGAGAACAGTAGTTATTTTTCAATAAAAAAAAATTCAAACCAAGTAAGGTATTAAAAATTCACCAGAATTAAAATATTTTATAACTAGCCATGTTAAAAATTTGGAACTCTTTATGATCATCTCATTAACTAAACTCACCTATTATTTTATAAGTGATAATTAAATAAAATATATATTATAAATATTAAAACTATTAAAATATAATAAATTTGATACGTTATTATATTCAAATAATTAAACGAGTTAAGAAGCTATTTGATCTCTCCTAACAGGTCAAATTAGAGTCGATCTGATCCTCAATACTTTTAACCCAGATCTTGCGTGATATGACAAATGCACAATGTGTCAGAATATAATAGAAACATATTTTTTGATATATTTTTCGACTCTTAAATTATGAATTTTTTATAATTAAATAAAAGTAAATGAATGGAATAGATATGCAAAAGTGTGCATATTAAGAGATTGAGTATAGTTTGAATGATTGGGCTGCTGTTGGCGCACATAATGTTGTTGTGGCAAATAGATGAGTGGCTAATTACAGTGCATTTTTTATATAATTGATGAAAGTATGAATGGATGCTTTTGAGATCTATAAGTGTTAGGAGCACTTTTTCATTTGATATTTACTTCTATGTAGGAATGAATAGATACATATAAAGTGGGAGTTGGTGCACTCTCGCCATAGCTCCATTGCTGACGTCAATAGCCTCGGGTTAGGCTATTTGTGCCATTATGTTGGGCTTGCGTGAGTCAATCATAATAATCATGACTTCCACGAAAAAGCATAGGGCTAAGTTCACATTCTTAGAACGATGCATTGTAACAGCGAATTTATCATTGGCATTTCATGTGTCATCGTGATAATTAACATGGCCATTATGGACAGATTTTTTCTCACATCGTAGGGTCAGAATCGCCAACAATTTACATAAAATAGGTCAACATAGGCCTGCACCGCATGCTGCCCAACCGCTCAATTTTGATAGAACAATTCCCAGTCAACTCCTATGTCCACTTGCACCACTGTTTAGATCTTTGGGTTGGCGGCCTATATGATAGACCATTGTTGACTGTATTATTTTTCTGCTATTATTGTGCTTCCTTTGAGATCATGTCTCAAATGCATGTCAATTGGGTCACGAGTTGGGCTAGCTCTAGGTCTGTTGGGTCCATCAAAAATAATATTATTTTATTTATTATTAGTTTAATTTTAACCATTAAAATATCAAAGAAGTTAACTCAGTGGAATAATTACTTTCTTAAAAGTTAATAACTTCAGATGGGTCAAAACCTCGGGCGCGGGGGGGGGCTGCGACGCGGGAAAAGCGTCGCAGCCCGTACGACGAGCGTTTGGGCGTCGGATGAAAAATTCGACGGCCGAAATTTAAAAAAAAAAAAAAATTTAAGAAAAAAAAAATTACTTGTTTTATTTTTTAAATCAAATATCAAAAAAATTAACAAAATAAAAAATATATTATTAAATTAATATTTTTAATATATATACATGGAACCGTCGATTAATTTTATTCGACGGCTGAGATCTCGTCGTACGGACTACCCTCGTCTCAAAAACCTCTGGCGCACGGATAAAGTTGTGTTTCGCCCAAAGCCCCACCACCCAAAAAATTTAAAAAATAATTAAAAAATGTCCCTAATTTAGTGGCGATCCTCTTATCTCCTATTAGCTCTGGATAGCCAAAATTTCTCACTTCTCTTCCGAGCTGCTAACACATGGCCTCAGCAACTCATTCATATCTGACTCTATCTCACGCTGCAACAACACCTCTCTATCACCAGCAAGAGCTGAATCTTTCCCTCCCCTTAAAGCCCAAACCCTTATTCCACGCTTTCTCTATCTACCCATTAGTCCTGCACCGAAGAGAGAGAAAGTATGAGAGTTGGGTCGACAGGAATCCACTTTGTGAAGCCAAATTTGGGGTCGTTTTGGCTGCTTTAGCGGCGGAGGCTGAAGTTGAGGAGTCTGTTGATGAAGAAGGGACGGAGGAAAGCGAAGGTGGTGTTGCAACAGCACCCCAGTCGAAACCTAAGAAGGGCAAGGCTGCGTTGCTTTTGAAAAGAGACAGAGTATCTATAATATCATTCGTTCCTGTTGTTCGTATTATATTATTGTATTTTTTTGGCTTGTTGCTTAAATTTTATTTTTATGCATCATTGTTATAGAATTGTGCTAGTGAGGTAGGCTTTGTGAGTAAATGTGAAGGGAACAAAACACACAAAGAGAGAGTATACTGGGCTGGACGGCCTAATGTATGAGGTATCCACGTTATGAGTAATGGGAGTCAACCGAAATCTATTTTCATGGATTGAGGTCTCATCCTCTTGGTTGTAGTAGAACAATCTTATTGTTATTGCAAGTGACACCTTGACACAATATATTGAGTGGCTAATTATTAAATGTTGGTTTTTGACCCATGGGCAGTGGGCCTATGCCTTTTTTTGGGTTACATAGCTAAAAACAGAAAAAGGATCAAGGGGGATACACAGAGGGCTCCATAAAGGTTCTGAGGGGGCTAGCATCGGGGTTTTTAGAGTTGATGAGCTTAGACAATGCAGTGAGGGGCAACTCCACACTTGAAGGCGAGATTTCATTGAAAGACCCATCCTGGCAAGGCTGTCTACGATGATGTTGCATTCCCGGTATGTGTAGACATTTTGGTAGTTCCAATTTCTCCTAATGAGCTCTTTGCAAGTGGTAAGCAAACATCTACTGTGGTGGCACTCAACAATTGGCTATAGGAATTTTTAGACAACCATGTGAGAGTCAGACTCAATTATAACTTGTTTGATACCCTTTTTCTAGGATATGTGAAGGCCCTCATGAATGGCTCTCAATTCTGCACAGAGGATGTTGAGTTCCCTAAGAAAACATGAGAAGCCAAATAGCCATCCACCCTTGAAGTTTTTACCAACATCACCAACTCCAACTATTCTTTCACTGTTTTGGCTTGCATCAGTATTTATCTTGCACCAATCCGTCAGTGGCGGTTTCCATTGGGAGGGTTTGTTGAGAGAATAATCAGGTCCATGTGGTTGTCAAGAAGTTTGGTCCTGCTTAGTTAGGAGGCCAAGGCAAACGCTCTCCTAGAAGGAATTTGACTTTCAACATGATCCCTAGTAATAGCTGCTCTGTTCCTCAAGGTTCATAAGGTCCACATACAGGCAATGTAGGTGCAGGAGGCCATGGTCTTGCCTTTGTCTAGTATGTTCTGGGGTAGCCAAGGGAAGAAAGGAACAAGATGCACCCTGGATTGTAATCCCATCCAAGGACCTTTTTCCAGTGGTAAACTGCGTTGGGGCCATCCTTTAGGAAGTGGTCAGTGGATTCTGGTCAGCTGCAATGGTAGCATTGTTTCAAATGAGACTTCCCCTCCTTTTTCATTGAATGTTTGTAAGCAGTTTTAGAGCTAACCAAAGGGATATTTTCAGCTTGGGAGTGATTTTGAGCTTCCAGAGTTTACTCTAGACAGCTTGCTCAGGTGCCATGTGCTCCTGAAGAAAATTATAGGCATCACAAACCTTATAATCTCCCAAATTGTTATCCCAGATAATTTTATCTTTTAATTTTGTGGCTTTAAAGACTTGAAAGTCCTCAAAGAGAGAGCAGTCACTTTCATCAAGTTAACCTTTGATTAAGTCCCATTTCCATGTGCTGTCCATAAGAAGTGAAATCCGCCACCTTAAGGTTGATAGTAGCTTCCGCAATTGGATTCTTGGCTCGACATACAATGGGCTTTTCTCCAAACCACTTGTCCTTTCAGAAGTGGGCAGCTTTGCCATTACTGATAGACTACTTAGCCCCTGTGTCAACAAGTTCTCTAGCTTTCAGGAGGCTTTCCAAGTGCTGGAGTTCCCTACTTAGCTTTAGCTGTTAGGAATGTACAACTCTGGAGGTATTTTGCTTGAAACATAGTGGCCCAAAGTTGCTTGGATCCTTTCATGAGTTCCTAACCTCTGTTACCAAGGAGCACAATCTTATTGTCTCTAGCTCTTCTAGCCCCCCATTCTCCTAGGAGTGCAGATTTCATCCAGCTTACCAAATTGGTTTTCCATCCTCCCACAAGAAGTTGTCATTCAACTAGTTAATGAGTTTATTGGCCCCTTCTGAAAGGCATGGGATTGCATGAGGTACATTGGGTTGGTTTGGGTTATCAGTTCGAGCAATGGACTTCTGGCAGCTACTGAGAGGAAATTGGAGTTCCAATCCAAGAGCTTTTGGTTAACTTTACAATCACTGCTTAATGATGCTGTTTTGAGTATCGCCCGTGAATAATTCTTGCTCTAAGATACTTTCCTAGGTCCTTGGCTAGTTTGAAACTGCAAGCTTCCTGGAGCTCATGAGCCACTTCCTTCTTGATACTTGGGGGCTATAGATCTGAGATTTGGAAGGGTTGATGCTCTGCTCCTCTGCAAGGCGGAAAGAAAGAGTCCAGAATTTCCATGATTGTGAGAATTTGCTTCTTGTTAGCCTTGGAGAATAGGAGGAGGTCATCAGCAAAAATAATTGAGAAAATGTAGTGCCCTTATTGCATACCTTCATCGGCTTCCTTCTTCCCTCAGTCAGCTAGATTGATCAGTTGGGATAGCATTTCCATACAAAGGATGAACAGGTAAGGAGATGGCGGGGCTCCCTGTCTCAACCCGTGGAAAGGTAATAAGGATTCTGTTATTTCATCATTCTAGAGGATGGCTGTGGAAGCTGAGATGATACACACTGCAATGAGATTAATCAGGCTGTCCAGAAGCTTGAGACTCCAGTGGATTTTGTCAAAAGCCTTGTTGAGGTTGATCTTTAGGATAAGGCCAGCATTCTTGCCCTTAGCCTTGCTCATAGTATGGATTACCTCCTGGGCAATTAAAATATTGTCATGGGTGGACCTCTCTGGAAGGAAACTCGCTTGGATGGGGCTTATGAGCTTAGAGATCAAGGGCCGAAGTCTCTGAATAATAATTTTGGTGATAATTTTGTAAGACACGTTGCACATAGAGATGGGTCTTAAGTTGTTAAGGAATTTTGGAGTCTTGACTTTGGGAATGAGGACAGTATGATTGTGATTGATATTTTCAGGGAGAAGGGATGATCGGAAGGCATCCACCACAATGGTGTGAAGATCATGCTTCACGATCTCCCATGAGTTCTAAAAGAATAGTGCCTGGAAACCCTCTGACCTTGGAGCTTTTAAGGGCTTCATGGACTTGAGAGCATCCTTCAATTAAGCCTTTTTGAATGCCCATTGATGCTAATAGAATGGATTTTACTTAATTATGTTGCTATAGTAATTATTGTATGCTTTGTGGGGTAATTATGTTGAATTTTTTGATGCCCATTTATGTAAATGGTACAAAGTGGGGGTTCTATGATGTTTTAGCATCCTTCTGGTATTCACATTGACAGTAATCATGGAATCTTGTTTAGTGGTTGATTAGTTGAAAAGTTAAAGGGCGGGGGCTTTTGCTTTATTCTGCTAAATTATTTAGAATTATGATCATAGTATCTTGGGGTCAGAGCTAAGTACAGAGAATTCATCAATCTACTGTGGATTTTCACATGAATAGGGGTAAAGTAATGTAAAGTGGAAATGCTGTTATTTATTGTCCCATAATTTCATCGTGAGAGTTTCAAAGTGAGAAAGACTTGTGAGACTCCCGTTCCTCGAATGCTTCAGGAGTAATGAAGTTTAGTTACCAGACTTCATACTTCAAATGGTTATTTAGAAACAATCTGATGTTTTGTATTCCTCGTATTAATCAAATTTCATTGTCGACATGCTCAGTTTGTGTTACTCTTCTTTGAAATGTCAGAAAAGGTCCAAGAGATTCTTAGAGATTCAAAAATTAAGAGAAAACAAGAAAGAGTATGACTTAAAGACTGCAATATCACTGCTCAAGCAAATGGCAAGCACAAGGTTTGTAGAAACAGCAGAAGCCCATTTCCGTCTGAACATTGACCCTAAATACAATGATCAACAACTAAGAGCTACAGTACGCTTTTTCTTTATTTCCTCCCTATCGATCAAGTTCTGGTCTCATGTATGAGGCGTGGGCTCTGTCACTTGGAGCTTTTGGTTCTAAATTGTCATTATGCAGGTGAATTTGCCCAAGGGAACAGGACAGACTGTTAAAGTAGCTGTTCTTGCTCAAGGTGCCCACTCCATCAAATTATTTTTATTTACCTGTTAGTTTGATCTGGCATGACATTTTTTCTCGAATAATAATATTAGTATCATTTTCTTGATAGTTTCAAGTGAAATCAAACTGTTCTGGCTACAGCGTACATTAAAATTAGTAGATAGGGGCCTTACTTTTTTTTGTTTTGTTTTGGGGGTGGGGGGGAGGCATGGCGTTGAAGAAAGGTCATAGCAAATGATGATTAATGAAAAATGACTATGGGAGTGAAAATGACCGAGGGTTGCACAAATGGTGAAACACAAGCAAGAAGAATAGTGTGCATTTGGTGTCCAATACTTCGGTATCCATGGATTCATCACTCACTGCTTCAAATGGTAAGTAGGTGTGATCGGGGTTTGAAACATAAGAGCCACCTGAGATAGAGATAGAGATAGAGATAGAGAGAGAGAGAGATTCATCTGAGTCTTGGGAGGGAAAAACAGAGGGGTTGTACAAATGGTAAAAAGGAGAAGCAAGTAGAGCTCCTCTGAATTAGGTGTCCAATACTATGGCATACATTGATTCATTGTTCCTGCATTAACCAACAGCCAATAATTATTATTTGGGTTTGAAACCTAGTAGAGCCTTGAGAGATAGGAGAGAGAAGGGGGGAAGAGAGGGAGAGAGATTCATATGGATCTACTACTTTCCTCTTACCCCTAGTTATTGTATTGAAGAAAATTAGAAAAGCACAATCCAGAAGTAATATTCAAATTGTATTAGCTGTAGCTACATGAATCGGTGTTACCTTCCTGCAGCTTTCTTGATTCCAATGTTGCTTCTTAAGGATAAAATGAGAAGCTGTACTCATCCTTGAAGTATTTGTGAAACTGCACTTGCCTAATTTGCAATTATTCTTAATTGATCTTCAATAATTATTTGGTCGTAATGTGGAATAAAGTCCTGTTGTCATAAGCAAGACACATTATTCATGCCTGGATATTGATGGCAAGACTTCTTTGGACACGTATTAGCTGTTCTTTAACAGGTAAAGATAAAATGATTTTTACTGAAGAGGGGAAAGCAAAAAAAAAAAAAAAAGCCATGACTTGTACAACCGTCTCCCTACTGAAAATTTTTTCACTTCTCTTCCTTCCCCGTTAATCCTTGTTGGTGACTCCAATCACGATTCATCTCCAGTGGAGTTTCCTCACTTTTGCTTCTTTTTTATGTCGCCATCAAATAAAAGGCAGTAAACCAATACTGATTTGTAAGAAAATAAAAATGACATCAAAAGACCAGATGAGGGTGGAGAAAATAGCCATTGACAATGAATAATGAGCTGGTAGGAAGGGATGAGACATGATTACCAGATTCACTGTTTAATATGTGTAGTTTAGAATGCAGTATGTAGGTAAGTTTCATTTTGCACGTTGGATTGGAATGGAGAATTGTGTTCAGTATGTGGTACATGGGGGGTTTGGGAGATCCGAAACTTAATCGTTAAATTTAGTAAATATGGATGCAGTTGTTTCCTATGTTGCCTTGAACACTACCTGGCCTTGACATCCCTAATCCTATGGCCTGACTCTCCAACAATGTGTTTCTGTCTTATAGGTTGTAGTCACATATATACCGGAACATCTTGCTTTTTGCTGCATAATTTCACTTATCTCTACTATCACCGAATCCTACACCCATGAACCTGGAGCCCTATCCTCAGTAAATTCTGCTGAAACTGTTAGAAGTAAATATTGAATTCAAGATTTTTGATGCATTTGGTAACACTGGGCAATTGCGTAGAAATATGGAGTTTGGATGATTTACTGAGAGTCATGATTGAGGGGAAAAAAACTCCCACGCATGGCAGCCTTTTCTTAAGATGACCATTTGCTACTATTGTATAGCAAGCCTACTTATAGCCTTTTTCTCTGTGTGTCTCCCAAAATTTCAACAACTACATTTGTTGCAAGCTGATGCATAATTTGTTCTATTATATTATACGATTAGATATAATAACTTTGGGTCTGTAGCTGACCGACATTATGTACCACCATTTAGCTATTCCAAAGAGTGAATATGACACCTAGGATGAATGACCCAGCAAGATTGTGATGGCCTATACTAGGTTATGATATTTGTATTTATTAAAAAGACTGTCATAAGTGATCACTAAAGAAACTTTGGACCAACATGTATGGATAGATGTTGAAGGATTCAGTCTTGGTGACAATTGCAAAAAAGTCTGTTCACTCTTTATTTTGGTTCATCAAGGAAGGAAAAAAAGAAGGGGGTGAAAATGGAGACATTGAGATGCTGTTTGTGATGACTGCCATGTGTTATGCCCCACCCAAAAAGAGTTGGTTCACGAAACTCCGTGAGCTTGGAATTAAACTGTAAACATGCAAAGGTAACACCATTTAATTGAAGCCATCCACTTATAGTCTTATAATCTTGAATTCATACTTAGAATCCTTGAATACACCAACCTAATAATTAACATCCACTGTGCTGTTGCGCACCCTTTTTCTAACTAGAAAGCAATCACACTACTCAAAACCGCTGCAAATTTTTCGATCACCTGAAAAATGTCCAATAAAGAGTGAGCTATAATTCCCCCC
>JAOVVI020019386.1:0-10128 GCA_028571085.2 Nepenthes alata | reverse complement strand
CTATAGCTGCAAATTCAGTATCAGCATGAATGTTGTTCAGTTGATTATGATACTGTTCAGGAACCCAATTCAGTAACCGGTTCACAGTATTTTTGGCAGCCAGTTCACAAGTTGACACTTCAATCTTAGCATTTGATAACTTGGCCGATTCGACTACTAGTTCATCCGGTTTAGGGCCGGATCACTATATTATTCCTAAGCTACCAGGTTCAGCATCAGTATGGATGCTAGAGCCAGTTATGTTGCTAATTTGGGGTCGTGTTTAATGACCGGTTCAAGTCTAATTTTACAGGTTGACACTTTAGTATTATTTCAAGACACTTAGGCTAATATGGCAGCTGGTCCAGCCGATTTGTAGTCCGGTTTAGCCTATTTTCACAGGCTGCAACATCAGCATTAATATAAATGCTGTCAGTTGGGTCTGTTACTGAATCGAAACCCGGTTCAGTGGCCGGTTCAGGCCTAAATTTACAGGTTGACACTCTAGCATCATCTTAACATACTTAAGTTAATTTAGCTGCTGGTTTAGCCAGTTTGCAGCCCGGTTCAACCTACTTTCATGGGCTGCAATTCCAGTATCAAAATATTTGCCATGATTGATTATGTTGCTAATATTGGGACCTTGTTTAGTGACCGCTTCAAATTATTTTAGCCACCGGTCCATAGGTTGAAAGTTCAACATTAGTACATGATGTCTTGATCGGTTTGGCTGCCGGTTCAGCCAATTTGGGGGCCGGTTCAACATGGTTTCAGCAGCTGGTCCATCTAGTACTGAAAATCAGAATCAACACATGGTGGTCTAGCAGCCCCTTCTCCACTTGAACTTGATTTTCTTCTTGATATAAAATGATATTATGATAGT
Organism: Nepenthes alata; assembly: GCA_028571085.2. Taxonomy (NCBI): domain Eukaryota; kingdom Viridiplantae; phylum Streptophyta; class Magnoliopsida; order Caryophyllales; family Nepenthaceae; genus Nepenthes; species Nepenthes alata. The sequence continues at coordinate 9,266 of JAOVVI020019386.1, read as the reverse complement.
AATAAGATAGTAAAATAAGAAATTGAGTATTGGACCAATCAATACTTCCAGGAAATAGGTAAGAAATCAAACAAATGGAAGAAAGCTTAAGGTACACTTGCCAAATGAGCAACCGGTCTGTTGAGTTCTTTTTCTCACTTTCCTTCTATCTCCCGACTCTTCCCTCTCCTTTTTTTTCTTTTTTTCTCTTTGCTCTACCAATCCCTCAGGTGGCCTCATATAGAGTTTAGGGAATTCGCTGAGTCATTTGAAGTTTGCCCAGCTACTGCTAGCAAATCCTCGTTTGCTTATCATATTTAGATTAGTGTCTTAAAAATATAGCTGATTCATCCCCTTACTTGCTGAATTATCTTTGTAAATTTTGTTGAGTCATAATACTTTGTAATGGCCTTAGGAACCTGCCATGTGGCTGCTAAATTTGGTTGAATTTCATCAACTTTTCTTGGACTTTTAGTGATGTATGCTGATATCAACTTCTTGCTGATTTTCTACTACTGTTGCTGTATTCCTCGCTGAATTTCTCGAAAATTCAGCAGAATTATGAGGCTGCCGTGTGTGTGTTGAAGTCTTGTGCTGTGTGTAGATTGTATTCTTGCTGAATTATTGGACATAAGGCTAGCGTTTGAGGCAGCCGACTAGTGTATGTAGCTGCCGTGTATGTTGTGTGTTGGAGTATATTACATACTACTTAATTAATTTAAGTTGTGTCGATATTTAGCCAACCGAGTTGAATTTGGTTATTAACCGATTGAAAATTCAGCAACCAAGCTAGCTTCTAATCACCCAAAATTAATTCGATTGCTAACTGGTTAAAATTTTGGCAACCGAACTGCCGTTTTGTCATCCAAAAATCAAATCGGTTGCTAACCGGTTAAAAATTCAACAATTGAGCTAGCTATTTATCACCCAAATTTAATTTGGTTGCTAATCGATTAAAAATTCAGCAACCGAGTTGTCTTCTTGTCATTTACGCTGTCTTTTTATCAACTGGAATTAAGTCGGTTGCTAACCGAGTTCATCAATTAATTTTTTGTGCCACTGCGCTGTGTCTCAAGGTTAGCCTCTGGTCTCTTAGTTTTTAACATAGTTAGCTTATAATTATGAAATTCAAAACTTGACCCTTACAATTCTATCCTTCTTAAAAAAATTTCGTCCTCAAAATTTGAATAAGACTACATGCCTCAACGATGAAAGAGATGAGGACACTTTTCTCGAATCTCCTCCTCTCGTTCCCATGTAGCTTTTTCTTGCAAATGGTTCCTCCATAAGGTATTCACCAATGGAACAGTCTTTGTCCGGAGCACTTGATCTCTACGGCCCAAAATTTGTACTGGTTTCTCGATATACGTCAGATCTTCCTCGATTGTCAAAGGCTCGTATTCAATGATATGGGCCAGATCATGGACATATTTCCGGAGCATGGATATATGAAAAACATTGTGTACCTTCCCCATACTCGGTGGTAACGCCAACCGATAGGCTACTTCACCAACTTTCTATAAAATTTCAAAGGGGCTGATAAATCTTGTCTTTAATTTTCCTTTTACACCGAATCTGGATATACATTTGGACTGTGACACTTTCAAAAATACATATTCTCCAATTTCAAATTTTAGGTCCAATCTTCTATCAGCTTAACTTTTTTGCCTACTTTGGACTACTTTTAATTTGTCATGAATTATCTTTATTTTATCTGATATTTCTCTAATAATGTCCGGCCCCATAAGTCTTCTATCACCCGTTTCCTCCCAATGAATTGGTCATCGACATTTCCTCCCGTACAATACCTCAAAAGAGGTCATTTTAATACTTGCTTGATAACTGTTATTATATGCGAATCCCGCCAATGCCAAATAATCATCCCAATTACCTTTCATTTCCAACACCGAGGCTCTTAGCATATCTTCCAGAAGCTGGATAGTTCTTTCCGATTGCCCATCCGTGTGTAGGTGATATGTTGTGCTGAATTTCAATTTCGTCCCAAACTCCCGATGTAAGCTTTCCGAAAATTTAGAGACAAATCTCGGGTCTCTCCTGACACAATAGAAGCTGGCACACCATACACTTTCACAATTTCCTCAATATACAATCGGGCTAATCAATCCCTTGAATAATTCACCGGAATTGTTAGGAAATGTGCTTATTTTGTGAATCGATTAATAATCACCCATATAGCATCATGGTTCTTTGAAGTACTTGGTAACCCCATTACAAAATCCAATGATATATCTTCTCACTTCCAACTTGGAGTAGGCAAGGGTTGTAACAAACCAGGTAGCTTTTTGAGCTCGGCTTTTAGCTGTTGATAAACCAAGCATCTACCCACATAACCCGAAATTTCTCTTTTCATGTTCCTCCACCGAAATATCTTTTACAAATCTTGATACATTTTATTAATACCTAGGTGAGTAGTACACTTCGATCAATGAGCTTCGTTCATAATTTCCGCTTTCAGTTCTCCAATATTCGATACACATATTCAATCCAAAATCTCAAAACTCCATTAGCGCGAAGATTAAAATCAATTCTAGAGTCTCAATCTAAATCTCCAACAATATCAGCCAAGAACGGGTCTTTCATCTGTTCCTCCTTAATCCGCTTCAATATCTCTGGCTAAATCTGAAAATATGATAGTCATCCGATCACCTTGTACATACCTTTTAATATCACAGTGCTCCATACATTCTAGCATTTCCATTTCTTTAATCTTCAAATTAGCCACGAAGGTCGTCTGGTGACTTAAGGCATCTGCCACCACGTTACCTTTTTTAGGTCGATATTAGGTTTCACAATCATAATCTTTTAAGAAATCTAACTATCTTCTTTGTCTCATGTTTAACTCCTTCTGGGAAAATAAATATTTTAAGCTTTTGTGATCTGAATATACTAAAATTTTCTCCGTGTACAAATAGTGTCTCCAAATCTTCAAGGCAAAGATTACTGCAACCAACTCTAAGTCATGAGTTAGGTAGTTCTTCTCATGCACCTTCAATTGCCATGATCCATAAGCTATTGCTTTCCCATGCTGTATCAGCACACAGCCTAGTCCCGCCCTCGAGGAATTACAATAAACTACATATCCTTCGGAAATTGCTAGAATTGGAGCAGAAGTCAATCAATTCTTCAACTCTTGAAAGCTTCGCTCGTATTCCTCACTCCAAACAAACTTAGTTTCTTTCTTCATCAATTGAATCAATGGCATAGCAATTCTTGAGATATTTTTCACAAACCTCCGATAGTAGCCCGTCATTCCAGGGAAGCTTCGCACTTTAGTTACTGTTGTAGGCTAACTTCAATTAATAATAGCCTCAACCTTCTTAAAATCAACCAAAATGCCTCCTTTTGATATAATATGACCCAAGAATGTTACGTCCTTGAGACAAAACTCACATTTCTTCAATTGGCATACAATTTCTTTTCGCATAGCGTCTGAAGCATAATTCTTAAATGTGCTTCGTACTCTTCATAACTCCTCAAGTAGATTAATATATCATCAATAAATGCAACTACAAATTTGTCCAGGCATGGCTGAAATACCTGGTTCATTAAATCCATAAAGGTTGCATGGGCATTTGTCAATCCAAATGGCATAACTAAAAACTCATAATGTCCATACCTTGTTCGGAAGGCAATCTTCATCACATCTTCGTTCTTAATCCGTAGTTGGTGGTATCCCAAACCGAGATCAATTTTAGAAAATACCTATGCCACTTGTAAATTTTTCAAGTATCTATTCTCCGAAAATATGTAAACGATCCAGCCAATATCATCGAATATGAGCCTTTGACAATCGAAAAAAATTTGATGTATATCAAGGAACCAGTATAGATTTTTGGCCGTAGAGATCAAGTGCTCCAGACTATTCCATTGGTGAAGGCTTTATAGATGAACCATTCGCAAGAAAAAGCTCCATGGGAACGAGAGGAGGAGATTTGAGAAAAGTATCCTCATCTCTTCTATCATTGAGGCATGTAGTCTTATTCAAATTTCAAGGACGAAATTTTTTTAAGGAAGATAGAATTGTAAGAGTCAAGTTTCAAATTCCATAATTATATGCTAGTTATGTCAAAAACCCAGAGACCAGAGGCTCACCCCGAGACACGGCAGTTATATAAAAAATTAATTGATAAACTAAATTAGCAACGGACTTAATTTCAGATAATAAAAAAACAGCGTAAATGACGGGAAGACAATTCAGTTGCCGAATTTTCGATCAATTAGCAACCAAATTAATTTTTGGTGATAAGAAGCTAGCTTGGTTGCTGAATTTCCAACCAGTTAGTAACCGATTTAATTTTTAGATGATAAAATGACAGATCAGTTGCCGAAATTTCAACCGATTAGCAACCGAATTAATTTTGGGTGAAAGGAAGCTAACTCGGTTGCTGAATTTTCAACCGGTTAACAACCAAATTCAGCTCAATTGGCTAAATATCGGCACAACTTAAATTAATTAAGTAGTGTGCAATATACTCCAACACACAACACACACAGCAGCTGCAAACACCAGTCGGCAGCCTCAAACTCCAGCCTAATGTCCAATAAAATCAACAAACGACACAAGACTTTAGCACACACATAGCAGTCTCATAATTCAGTAGAATTTTCAAGAAATTCAGCAAGGAACACGGCAGCAGCAGTAGAAAATCAGCAAGAAGCTGATATTGGCATATGTCAACAAAAGTTCAAGGAAAGTTAATGAAATTCAACCCAATTTAGCAGCCACATGACAGCTTCCTAAAGCCAGTACAGAGCATTATGACTCAGCAAAATTTACAAAGATAATTCAGCAAGTTCGGGGATAAATCAGCTATATTTTTGGAACACTAATCTAAATATGATAAGCAGATGAGACTTTGCTGGCAATAGCTGGGCATATTTCAAATTACTCAGCAAATTTCCTAAACTCTATATAAGGCCACTTGAGGGACTGGTAGAGTAAAGGAAAAATAAGAACAAAAAAAAAATAAAGGACAGCGCAAAGCCGGGAGACAGAAGGAAAGTGAGAAAAAAGAAAGAGAGCTCAACAGACCGGTTGCTCATTTGGCAAGTGTACCTTAAGCTTTCCTCCATTTGTTTGATTTCTTACTGATTTCCTAGAAGTATTGATTGGTCCAATACTTCAATTTCTTATTTTATTATCTTATTACTGTCATAATATCATTTTATATCAAGAAGAAAATCAAATTCAAGTGGAGAAGGGGCTGTTGGACCACCATGTGCTGATTCTAATTTTTAGTACTTGATGGACCAACTACTAAAACCATATTGAACCGGCCCCCAAATTGGTTGAACCGGCAGCCAAACCGACTAAGACATCATGTACTGATGTTGAACTTTCAACTTGTGGACGAATGGCCAAAAATAATTTGAGCAAATCACTAAACCAGGTCCCAATATTAGCAACGGAATAAATCATGGCAAATATTCTGATACTGAAATTGCAGCCTATGAAAGTAGGTTGAACCGGGCCGCAAACCGGCTAAACCAGCAGCCAAATTAACTTAAGTATGTTAAGATGATGTTAGAGTGTCAACCTGTAAATTTAGGCCTGAACCGACCACTGAATTGGGTTTCAATTCAGTAACAAACCCAACTGACAGCATCCATACTAATACTAATGTTGCAGCCTATGAAAATAGGCTGAACCGGACCACAAACCGGCAGTCATATTAGCCTAAGTGTCTTGAAATAATGTTGAAATGTCAACCTGTAAAATTAGACTTGAACCAGTCACTAAACCGGACCCCAAATCAGCAAATAAAACTGGCCCCAGTATCCATACTAATGTTGAACCTAGCAGCCTAGGAAAAATAGACTGAACCGGCCCTAAACCAGATGAACCAACAGTCGAACCAGCCAAGTCATCAAGTACTAAGACTGAAGTGTTAACTTGTGAACTGGCTGCCAAAAATACCTTAAACCGGTCACTAAACCGGGCTCTTGAACAACAACAGAATCAACTGAACAACATCCATGCTAATACTGAATTTGCAGCGCTTGAATCGAGCCCTAAATCGGCTAAACCGATAGCCATATTATCCTAAGTGCCTTGAGGTGATGTTGAAGGGTCAACCCATAAATTTGGACTGAGTCGATCACTGAACTGGGCCCCTAAATAGCAACATAACTGGCTAACAACATCCATACTGATACTGAATTTGCAACCCCTGAACCAAACCTTAAATCGACTAAACCGGCAGCCATATTAGCCTAAGTATCTTGTGGTGATATTAAAGTATCAACCTAAGAATTTAGACCTGAACCGGCCACTGAACCGGGCCTCAATTCAACAACAAATCCAGCTGGCAACAAGGACGCTGATACTGAAATTTCAGCCCATGAAAATGTATTGAACCGGGCCTGAAACCCACTGAACCAGCAGCTATATTAGCCTAAGTGTCTTGTGATGATATTAAAATGTCAATCTGAAAAATTAGACTTGAACCGACCACTAAACCGGGCCTCAAACCAATTATTGAACAGGCCCAAGCATGCCGGAATTTCTAGCTTATGGAAATTCATTAAACCGGCTTAAACAGCCCTAAACCAAGGATAAACCGATCCAAGTATCATGTGTTGACGCTAAATTGTTAGCCTATAAAAAGAAGATCAAACAGGCTACTGAATCGACCATCAAACCGGCAATTAATTCAGCCAAATGTATTATGTACTAATTTTGATTTTCAGCATGTGCATAAGTTATTTTAAGACTATAATGCATCTGAAATTTCAGCATATGAATATATTACAAGACTTTGATATTTTACTACATTTTTTAATATTTAAATGCTAAATTTCAGCCCTATGTATGGAAAGTAAATGGAAGCTCTACACAACAATAAAAAATATGATTATTTTCTTCCAAGATGGAGAAAATTCAAAAGAAATAAGATTATTTTCTTCCGGAATGAAGAAACTTCAATATAAGTATCAAGAACAAGTGTTGAGTTTTTACAAGAAATTTTAAAAGGAAGTAAGAAACTTGACTAAAAATTGATCAACAAATAGTATATTCTAGTATGCCTTAATATATTATAATAGAAGATCGTTGTCTGATAAGTATCGCTATACGATTTTGGCCCCATCTATTGAGTATAAAGATATATACCACCCACCTCAGAATGAAAAAGGAGGTTAATTCTTAAATTGTGTGGACTGAACACAACCCACCTACCTCAGGGTGTAAGATGGGGTTAGGCCTTTGATTGTGTGGATTGAACACAATCCAGGCTTCGATTGACCACTCATTTAGCTAGTAAGGTCTACTGGCCTTGATCCCTAAAAAAAATAAGAAAAGAAAATTTTTAGCATGATTTGAAAGAAAGAATAAAAAAAGATCAAGACAAAAAATCATATAGAAATTTGCATAAGTATTTTGACCATGTTTTAAGTTATTACATTCCATGATGATCTTTATCCCTGCTATTATGTTTTAAATGAAATGAATGTATGATATTTGCTATATATTGTACCTTGTTGAGCATTTAGCTCACTCTCTTACTGTTTTAACAACCATTTGAATGACCCGCACGAATTCTTGCCGATGAGCAGGAGTAAAGAATGAAGGATGTAGCATATGTTACTGAGAACGCTATTTTGCTGTTGTATTTTTGTTAGCATGTGTTGTAGTTAGTTTTATTTTATAGATAACTTTGGATGTAGATGATAAGAAAAGGAGGATATAATGTAAAGTATGTTGGTAAATTTTGTGAATTATATATAAATATATGATAACTTTATTTTAGTAGACATTTGTTGCATACTGCTTCTGCAAAATTATACAGGGTTGATTTTTGCAGACATCTCTCCTTAACATAAAGCTGACATCGTATTGTGGTTGAATTGATGTTAGAGCCACCCATAATATGGCAATATATTTGGATTCTATGTATGACAAAAGAATTATACATATACAAATAGAATTTCAGCTCATAATACATGCTGCTTTATTGCAGCAGCACAGACTTTTCACCATCAACACTGCCTTCTATTACCCAATTTACCACACAACCAGCTACAACCACCATTACTACGATGTATCACTAAATAATTTCCTGTATAAATAGATTTACAGCTTTATCATGTATCGCCAAAGAATCTAAACATGTAAAGAGTTTGGTCACTCTGGATCTCGTAGTGGCTGCCGATGATTTCTCTCAAACTGGAGGTCAATCTCTTAGGTTGTCTGCGCCTAACCTTTACTCCTGATCTCAGATCAAATTTCATTTCAATTTCCCCTATTTTCCACCATGATATCACTAGCATACTCAGCCTCACAATCTTCTACAATCTACGCTCATAACAATGATCCAAACATACATAAACCTCAAGAATAAGCCCTAATTCCTGGCCTACCCCTGTTCATTACTACCATAACAGCCAATGTCATCTCGTAAATTCAAAGAATTAGGCATTTATAAATGACAACCCTAGGTGACTTCATGGTAATTCTTTTTAAAGCCTTTACAAGCAATTGCCTTTGCATCCTTGAAATGGCCTGGAAAAAAAAATCTGGCTTTAGCCAGTAGCAGATCACAACTGCTTTTTCCTTCTCTCATTGTGGTTTCCAAATTCCAATAGATAATGGCACAGAAAGGTTCCTATACTGAAGATATGCCCCTTTGGCAGATTGAATAATATATAAAAACCAGTTCCAGTACACGTGACTTTGTGAACTGAAGCTAGTAGGTATAAATATTGATAACTACTCAGTAGCTAAATTCTTAAGAGAGATCTTTAGTAGGTGCGTGTCATATAACATATAAACATACTATTACAACAGCCACTGGCATCTCCTAAATTCAAAGATTTAGGCATTTATAAATGACAATCCTTGGTGACTTAATGGTAATTCCTTTTAAAGCCTTTACACGCAATTGCCTTTGCATCCTTAAAATGGCCAGAAAAAAAAAAAGGAAATCTACATTTAGCCAGTTGCAGATCAAAAATGTTGTTCCTTCTCTCATTGTGGTTTCCAAATTCCAATAGATGATGGCTTGGAAAGGTTTCTATACTGCAGATATGCTTTTCTTGGCAGATTGAATAATGGATAAAAACCAGTTCCATTACAAACGACTTTGTGACCTGAAGCAGTAGATATACACATTGATGAGCACTCAGTAGATAAATTCTTAAGAAAGATCTTTAATAGTTGTGTCATATAATATATAAATATAGTTTTTTGGGGGGCTAAGTAAGATAAATACACATATTGTCAGCAAAATCAAGATCAATATATTGCCTATATTTTCCTTAATCAGATG
>JAOVVI020019385.1:0-10128 GCA_028571085.2 Nepenthes alata | reverse complement strand
CTTCCTGTTTGGCCTTACGCACGGCGGATCCCTGGCGCATTAATGGCCAGGATCTCCGTCCAACCAAAGGGAGACACATGTCATACTCTGATAAGGAATGGCCACACAAGACCTTTTCAAAATTAACTAAAAATAGTCAATAATTCTGGTACTCCGGAATTGACAAAAAACGGTCAACAATTCTGGTGCTCCGGAATTGACTAAAATGGTCAACAATTCTGGTGCTCCGAAATTGACAAAAAATAGTCAATAATTCTGGTGCTCCGGAATTGACCAGGACGGTCAACAATTCTGGAACTTTAGAATTGGCTAGGACGGTCAACAATTCTAAAACTCTGGAATTGACCAAAACGGTCAACAATTCTAAAACTCCGGAATTGACCAAAACGGTCGACAAATCGGAATTAAATCAAGACAATAAGGAAATGGGATCAAAGAGCACCCAGAGCCATAAGGGGTATCCCATCATCCCATCATGAACATGCTGGAGATCAAAAATTTAACCACCAACATGGAGGGCTAGTGATGGGTACACCAGTAATGGGCTGGCCCAAAGAGAAACCCAAAGAGAAGTCAACGAAAGTCCAAGAAGGACGATCAACATTCTTATGGCCCACTAAAGAAGGCGGGCCCAGAAACTGGAAAGCCCAAAATCGAAACGGTAAATGCGGGCGTTGACCGTTTTGGCGGCAAACTTGCTCGCGGGTGGTCAACTCGATATTGATCGTCGTGCGAGACGAAACTGGGCCTTTAGAAGCTTTCCTACAGTAATGGGCCCATTCCACTATGACCCACATCCCATCAGTGGATCGCCAGCCACTCTCCTTTCATCCTTGGCGAGGGCGGCCAACACGCTGACGGCCAACTCAGGCGTTGACCGTCTGTGCCCTGCACATTTGGCCCAAATGACGCCTTTCTACAGTAATGGGCCTACTCTGTTTGGGCCCACGACTCATCTCACGGCCAACCGCATCCTTCCACGCGTCTTCCACGATTCTAAGAGGATATTGACAAGATTGGCGCCCTTCAAATAAGGAAGGCGCTAGATCTTCTCAGTATCTTGCCCACCAAGGCACTCCAATGGTAATATGTTGAGAAGGAAGGAAGTTGACTTAGAAAGCTGTTGGCCGGCATACAAGGAAACTATCGCACCCACCGTTGCAACTGGCATCTGCTCCAGAATGTAAGCCAGCCAAGGTGGAGATAGGGGATCACGCCTTCTAAAGAAGCGGGGTCACTCTCTCGACCATAAATAAACCATAGAACCCTCGTTCTAGGCACGCTTTCGCTCAGGCTTTGATCCACGCTTTCCTTCAAGCTCTCAACACACGCCTACTGACTGATACCGATCGAATTACACAAAATATCCTAAGTGTTCTAAAACGAGCTCCCTCTCGCCTGCTGCGGCCAGAAGCTCTCAGAACCTCAAACCCTCTCTACGGCAACTAGCGAGCCCTTCACGGCCGTTTCCTGCCTTCCCGCCATCCAGATACAAGAAAGGCCTCGCGTCTCTCTTACATATGGATCTACACACTCCTCGTCCCCCTCATTCTACTCAGTAGTTTTTCAGTTTCTTTCGTCGGAGATTGCCTTACTGACTTGAGCGTCGGAGTATTTTCGGTGGGACAACTTTCTGCCGATAACGCTGACCTCTTGTTCATTTTAGTGGTGTGCAGGACCCGCACTCGGTGAACGGAGCCAGATCAAATCATCCAAGAAGAATCTAAATTTGTTCAAAGTCGGATCCAGGTACGCATCAGATATTATATGAACTTATACAATGTTGGCTTTGTTCCTTTCATATCTGATGCTTAAAGTATGATTATTTATCGATAATTGTATGTTTAAGGAAAAGACTTCATGATGCTTGGTTTTGTTCTACTGGAAGTATGATTATTTGTTGATTTATATGAATTTTTATTTATGTTTAAAGAAAAGAACTTCGCCTTCATAAGAAAAGAACTTCGCCTTTTAAAGAAGCACTCCGTCCTTTTTAAGAAAATGCACTCCGTCCAAAGGACTCCGACCTTTTGAGGTAAAAGCACTCCGTCTTCTAAAGAAGTACTCCGTCTTTTGTTTAAGAAAATGAACTCCGTCCAAAGAACTCCAGTCTTTTTAGGAACAAAGTACTCCATCCTCTTTGGAAAAGTACTCTGGTTTCTAAGAAGAGGAACTCCGGCCTTTACATTTTAAGAAGCACTCTGTCCCTTATTTTGAAAAAAGAACTCTAGATTTTAGAGCTTCGGACTTTAAATGGAAAAGAACTCCAGATTTAAGAACTCCAGATTTTAAAGAACTCCAACCTTTGGAACTGTGGCCTTTTCGAATAAAGAACTTCGACTTTTAATAAGTTTTGATTTACAGAAAAGAACTCCGGCTTTTGAAACTCTAGTCTTTTCAGGAAAGAACTCCGCAATAGAACTTTGGCTTATGAACTTCCGTTTTTATGAATAAGGAACTCCGACTTTTATTTCATAAAGAACTCCGGCTTTTGAATCCTGCCTTATTAAAAGAACTTTGCCTTTTGAAAAGAGCTCCGCCATTTTGAAGAAAAGTACTCTGCCCATTTAAGAAAATGTGTTTCGCCCTTTTAAAGATAAAGTACTCCGCCCGTTTAATAAAAAGAGCTCCGCCCTTTTAAAGATAAAGTACTCCATCCGTGTAAGAAAAAGAGCTCCGGCTTTTGAACTCCTGTTTTAAAGACTTTGATTTTATGGAAAAATGGACTCTGGCTTCTAAGAAAAGAAATTCCACTATATGATGATACAAACTTCAATTAATGAAGTAAAGAACAAGGCTATATGAAAACACATGTATTACGGAACAGCAAGTGGAACTCTTCCGACTTTTGATCTATGATGGATGGCCATTACAGAACACAAACCAAGAACTGAAGTTTTATTAAACTTACTGTTAATGATGGATGAAGGATATTGGAGTGACACTCGAGAATCGCCTCCTAGGCCACAAGAGGAAACCTTTTGGTGGCATAAGAACTATGGACTACGGCCCCGTATGATGGGTTAAAGGCATTACCTCCCGCCCCGGGGAGCATAATGAGGGGATACGACTTTAGGTTATGGGGTTACACACAACCCGATCTCGATGTTGTCCGCTCCCGTCCGGTCCCTAAAGATGATAATGATTCTCATGGTTTAATGAGTTTTCAGAAGATAAGATGAAAAAGACTAAGGAAATTTCGAAGAAATGACTTGATGAAACTCTGTTTGTTTCTAAATATATATTATGTTATATCCTCTGTTTTCTGCATATGAGTATTCTGTTGGGCTTTGTAGCTCACTCTTGTTATTTTCAGATGAAGAAAGGTTCTTGGAGGATGAAGTGGAGTAAGACCTTATAAAGTGACTAGACGGCCTTGACGACCGGAGCTGATTAATGGATAACTTAGTTTTAGCTTCCTTTTGATGTTTTGAAGATTTGTAAAATATTTCCATTGCTTAAGACTTATGAAAGTTGATTTCTTTATGATTAATATTTTTGAAAGGTTTAGTAAGTATCTCAGATATTTGTTAGTCCAGTTAAATGTCACCCGGCCTATTATGGAACTTGTCGGAAGGCCAGCCTTACACGGTCCGGCCTCATGAGATCATGTGTATAAGAAAAGAAAAATTTTTATGTCCAGTAATGTTATGTAATTTTTGACCTGACGGCGACTGTATTGTGTTATTAAGTACGGGCTGTCACAAAAACAAAAAGAAGTGTTTTCGAAGATGTGTTAGGAAAAAAATTTTTGTTTAAAAAAACTTTAAACAATTTGCTTGAAAATAAGAAAAAGAAAAAAAGGCAAAGAAGCAATACCAGTAGGAAGACATGCAATAGAGGCCAAACTTATCAGAAATCACTAGACATCATCTTTTCCTCTTTAACTCACTAGATCTGCCCTTCACGTCACCGCCAACCGCCACCACCACAACATCTCCTATTATTGGCAAGCCAAATCAATGCCCAGCACACCATACAAGCGAACCTATGTCCCTAAATGACCACCACCATCGAGCAATCTCTGTCACTATCAACTAAGCCCCACCTCTCGAGCCGTATCCCAACCCAAAACCCTAACCGCTACATATTTCTTTCTTCAGAGAGAAAGAGAGAGAACAAAAATAATAATAATGAGTGGTGGAGACATGAATTGAGTCTTTGTCTTTACCTTCACCTTCACCTTCACCTTTGCTTTCATTATACTTTGTGTCTTCTTGTGGAATAGGAGAGACAGGGAATGCAAAGAGAGAGAGAGAGAGGGCGGAGAAGAGAAATGTTGTGTGCGCTGTCACTGCCATATTTGTCGCCGCTACAACTTTAACCCAAGAGATAAGATCAAGTCGTCAAAGAGTGTGTGCTTGTGTGTGTAAAAAAATTAAGTTAAATTATTTTTCGCATGTGTAAAAAATACGAGGCACGCAGGCTACAAAAAAAGAGGTAGTGGACAGAAAATTGTTATTCTTCAAAGCCACATCATATGAGCAGTTTATATTATTTTTTCTTTATATCCTGATTAGTAATATTTATTTTCAAATGTTGACGAAAAACTGTGTAATCACTCAATTTCTAGTTAGGGGGTTGACTATAGAAATTTCACTTGATAGGGTCGAGTTCTAACCACCCTGAAAAAATTAATGTAGGTATCATGGATATTCTAAATTAGAAGAAATTTAATTTTATTTGATTAGAAGTAATTATATCTTATTTGATTTTAATTTTATTTGATGAGATTTAATTTTATTTTAAAAAAATTATATCATATTATTTTCTCATTAGTTACAAAAGTATTGTATTTCCTAATTAACCTAGTAATAAAGTTTTTATATATAAAGATATTAATTTAAATGTTAAAGTATTATTGATGAGTTGAACAAAATTTGAGTGATTATGATTTTTTTCTCTTTCTATTGATTTCTTCTTCTTTTCTTTCTATTCACTTCTCCTACTTTTTTTGCTTTCTCCCAATTTCTTCTTCTTCTCCTCCCCTCCTTCCCCCTTCACTGCATCATTTCTCGACAAGCTAAGGGAACAACAGGAATACGAGTTTGCCAAATAACAATAAGGGAATCGAATTGTGGTAGAGTATGACACCAAGTTCACAAAATTGTATCGTTATGCCCCTTATATGATTCATGATGAGGCAAGGAATGTGATGAAATTTTCGTAAGGCCTAAAACAATGCAATCTAAAAATAACTCATGACGTTGAAACTAAGAATGTATGGAGATGTGTTGGACTGAGCTCTCTAATTTGAACGGGAGTTAGAGAGAGAGAAGTTCTTTGAGGAGAAGTCTGCAAGTCAATGAGGCGAAAGTTAGGATGAAGATGATCTCATAAGAGAATGAAGCCAGTAGAGAAAGCGAAGAAAGGAGATTAACTCCAGGGTGTATCGTGCCCTCAACAAACAATGCCCGTGTGCCTTCATCGCGGAAAATCTCATGGAGGGAGACCTTGTTACAAGGTCTTAGGAGCATACTTTAATTGTTGTTAGCCCGATCATATGATCAAGGATTATTCGCATCCCTCGAGACAGACAATGAGAAATCCAAGTGCTTTGGGAAGCGCATTCGTAGTGACAATCAAAGATACAGATGCATCACTCATGGTGGTATAAGGTAAACTTATAATTTTTAGAACTTCAGCTCATGTACTTTTGGATTCGGGATCTACACATTCATTTGTGTCACTAAAATTTATTTATTATTTGATGTTACCCTTGAGGATTATGGATTTTGCATTGGTAGTGTCAACACCTACGGGATTGTCCCTGGTCTTATTAGACATGTACAATTTTGATATAATCTAGGATATGGATTGGATAGTTAGTTATCATGCTAGCATAGATTGTTTTCATAAGAGAGCGTATTTTATAATTTTAGGATGTGAATTGTTTTATTTTCAATGAGTAATACATAAATAATATCCATACATAATTTTGGCAGTACATGCATGTAATTTGATGAAGAGGGTGTGTTAAGCTTATTTGACTTATACGAGCACGACTGAGAGTCATAGTGTTCCAATGAAGGATATACCAGTAGTATATGATTTTAAAGATGTTTTTCCAAAACATCTTCCTGGACTACTGTCGAATCAAAAAATTGAGTTTGAGATTGAAATGATACTTGGAGTGGCATCGATATCAAAGACTCATTATAGAATGGCACCATTGGAGCTCAAGAAATTGAAAAAATAATTATGAAAGCTGCTGGAGAAGAGTTTCATTCAGCCAAGTGTGTCCTTTTGGGGAGCATAAATGTTATTTGTGAAGAAGAATGATGAGTATATGTGGCTGTGCATAGGTTATTGGAGGTTGAACAAGATCATCATAAAGAACAAGTACCCGTTATTGATGATTGACTACTTGTTTGATTAATTGTAAGGGGCAAAGTATTTTTAAAGATTGATTTTTTTGTTTGGGTTATCATTAATTGAGGATTAAGAAGAAAGATATGGCAAAGATGACTTTTTGAACGAGGTATGAGTATTATATGTTTTTCGTTAGGCCCTTTGGGTTAACTAACACCCCTGCAACTTTCATAAATTTAATGAACTAGGAGTTTTAACCCTATCTTAATGAGTTTGTTGTAGTGTTTATTAATGATATTTTGATTTACTTGAGGAGTTATGAAGAGCATAAAATGTACCTAAGGATTATACTCCAAATGTTTCGAGAAATGAGTTTATATGCCAAGATGAAGAAATGTGAGTTTTGGCTCGAAAAAATTATATTTGTAGGTTATGTCATCTCAAAGGGAGGCATCTTGATTGGTTCCAAAAAAGTTAAGGTTTTGATCAATTGGAGTTGACCAACAACGGTAATCAAAATAACGAGCTTTTTGAGAATGATGGGTTATTATTAAAGATTTGTGGAGAATTTTTTTAGAATTGCAATGCCACTAACCCGATTAACATAGAAGGAAGTCAAATTTAATTAGACGGAGGAATGTAAAATGATTTTCTAAGAGTTAAAGGTTCATCTGATAACCACCCCAATTTTGATGATTCTAGAAGGGTCTAGATGATTTATAGTATATTGTGATGAATCTAAGACCGGGTTAGAATGTGTTTTGATATAGTATGGGAAAGTAATTGCAAATGGGTAATTGAAGACACATGAGAAGAATTATCTTACATATGATTTGGAATTGGCAGTGCTATTCTTTGTATTAAAAATTTAGAGACATTATTTATATTGAGAGAAATTCTTAGTGTATTCAAACTATAAGAATCTCAAGTATTTATTTTCTCACAAAGAACTGAATATGAGATAGTAAAATGGATGAACTTCTCAAAAGAATATGATTGTGAAATTTAGTACCAACTCAAAAAATCTAATGTTGTAGCAGATGTTTGAAATCATCAAATGATAAATTTTGATGCACATTTGAGGATCAATGAGATGAAGGTGCATAAATGTGCAAACAATTGTGATAATATAAGGTATATTACTAAGAGCAGCCAAAAAGTTTTGATAAAATTAACAGAGCTCAAATTGATGATTTGTTCTTGGTTGATATTGTTGACTCTAGAGTGAACTTCAGTGCTCATGCAGATGGAGTTTGAAAATTTTGAGAATGAATACGTATGTTCAATATAGGAGAATTGAAAGAAGAAATCATGAATGAAGCTCATCAATCTAAGTCACTATTTATCCAGGAATAAATAAGATGTATTAAAATTTAAAAAAGATATTTTGATAATAGAACATAAGAAGAGAAATTATGACCTATGTGAAAAGATGTTGAATATGTCAACAATTAAAGGTTGAGTACAAACTCCTAGTTAAAAGTGGAAAGATATAATGATGAATTTCACGCTGGGATTACCAAGGATGCAAAGGAATCATGACAGTGTTTGGATAATTATAGATCGACACACTAAGTCGACTCATTTCATAGTTGTACGGATGTCATTCTCAAGAGAACGGTTGGAAAGATTGTATATTAATAAAGTTGTCAGTTTGCACAGTGCGCCAACTTTGATTATGTCTAATCGAGATTTGAGGTTTGTCTCAAAATTTTAGAAAAGCTTGCATCGTGATTTAGAGATAAATCTAAAATTTAGCTCTGCTTATCATTCTCAAATGGATGGATAATTGGAGTGAACAATTTAAACTTTAGAGTATATGTTGAGAGCTTCAAATTTGGAGGTGAAAGACAGTTGGGATGATTATCTGTCATTGGCTAAATTTATCTATAATAATAGTTATCAAGTAAATATTGGTATGACCCCATTTGAGGCTTTGCATGGGAGAAAATATCATTCTCTTATTTATTGGGAGGAGATTGGCAATCGGAGATTGTTCAGACCAGAGGTTATAAAAGAGACACTTGACAAGTTTCATTTAATCCATGATTGATTGAAGGTTACACAAAGTTGGCAAAAGAGTTATACTGATTGGAAGACATTAGAGCTAAATTTCGGTATTGAAAACTATGCATTTTTGAAGATATTTTCATCAAATGAAATCTTGAGATTTGGGATTAGAGGAAAATTAAAACCAATGTTTATTAGTCCATTCGAGATTTGTGAGAAAATCAATGAAATAGCCAATAGATTGGCTCTATCCCCACACTGGGTAGATGTTCATAATGTACTCCATGTCTCTATATTCCGAAAATATGTATACACTTGGTAGACGGAAATAATTCTATTGGTGAAAGTCTTAAGGAGGAGCCATACCTATGAAGAAGCCACGTGAGAAAGAGATGATGAGATTTAGGAGAAGTACCCGCACTTATTTCTTCATTGAGGTACGTAAAATTTTAAGGGTAAAATTTTTATAAAGATGGGAGAAATGTAATGTTTGAATTTAAATTTTATCCTAATCATGATTAATTTAATTAATATTATTAAAATTAATGTTAAAGGAGAATAAATATTAGGTCAAAAGTCAAAATTATATCGAGTTTGATTGAGGTAATGGATATTCGACTGACGCCTGATACGCACTTGTGACGAACTGTGTTCTTCTAAACAAAATTTGGTAGAATTCTAATAGAAAACGGCGACTGATACAAAATATGTATATTATCCCTATACAACCACAACACATCTCAACACAGGATCCAAAAGCAACAATAAACATGTGGCATCAAATTGAAACTCCGAGTATGGCATTGGCTCCAATAAGATGCCACTAGGTATCCAAATTAACCATAACAACCTGTGGAAGTACATACATCTATCAAATATAGCAAAAACTATACGCTATATATATCATCATCATCATTATCATCATCATCAATACACATGACCATCAAACATAATACAAAAGACTCCATGAGGTACAAATCCACAAGGCTAAGTCTATAAGATCATCCTCCAAGTCTTCTAGCCTAGCTAACTTCTAATTCTCTATCCCACCCTATCAGATATATGCTCGTGCTCATTTGGTTGTAAGAAAAAACAACAATGGTGAGCCAAATGCTCAACAAGTACAATATAATCAAGAATAATATACAATATATTCAAATAAAACAGGGAAGAAAATAGGAGCAATATGTATGGATGCATATAGATATGAGACATGATCGAATGCACTTTTCAAAATACATTTATCTTTTTTGTTTTACTTGTTCTTACTTTGGGTTCTAAAATATGCAGAAATTGTATTATCTTTGCAAATCAAGGCTAGTAGGTTTTACTGATTAAAGGAGCGGTTGGTCGTAGTCTAGATTGTGTTTACTTCTACACAATGATAAGCCATCTTCTCCTATTCAAGACCCAAAGGCGGGCCATCTACATATAATTCCTATAGACATGGCCTTAGCCACATGCGGTCCTTAACAGATAATGACCTTTCACTATAATATACTAAAATATGCCAAGGAATATCACTGGCTAAAAAATAAAGTCAGGATAATCCTTGAGTTTTCACTATAATATCCATGGTATTTTAGGAAATACTATCCTCTAAAATATAAATCCGTTGTCTAGGTTTTATAATTTTTTATTCTTTAAAGAAAAGTCTGTGACGGAACAGAATTTTTTTTTTTTTTTTTTGTCATTTAAAAGCTTCCGTCAAATAGAAACCCAATTAATCGTTTAAACATAAGGCAAGACTCCTGCAGAAATTTCGGCAGAGTCTCCCTTGCAACTAGATGAAAACCCAAAATACAA
>JAOVVI020019384.1:0-10129 GCA_028571085.2 Nepenthes alata | reverse complement strand
CGCCTGAGCAGTTGCCCGCCAGACCAGTTAAGTTCTAAGTTAATTAGAACTTCTTCACGGGAGTGATCCCCAACATGAGGTCCGGTCGCAGGCGCGTTCGGTCTCTTGAGGTCCTGTCCAATAAGGTCGGCCTTCTGGGCTTGGATACTTAGGTCTTCGGGAAGGCCGGCTTGCTGGTGTTTATTGTTGGGATTCCAGGGGCATGCACGCCCAAACTGCACTGGAAACGAATTCGAATTCTTCTATTAAACGTCAGCTGTTAGAACACAATAAATAATAATAAAATAGTTAAGTATATTAAATTATATAATAATATTTAATATAATTTTTTTTTTAACTTTAAAAAAAATCACATCATAATTTTTTAAAAAATATACAATAAAAGTATCCAATTACTAATATAATTTTCTCTAAGAGCTATTCGCCACAATCTAGATGAGTAATGATTAAATATAACTTCAAAAAAAAAAAACTAATCAATAATATATCCTAAAATTAATATTAAAATAATATATTCAAATTTAACGAAAAATAAAAATAAAATTGAATCTTAATTAGATGTTAAAAATGTGAGTTCTCTCTTATGCATCTATCAAGCACCGATCTTTCATACCACTCCAATCTTTCACTTGTGCAAGTTATCGCATCGAAATTGAATAAACTTTCAAATGATCTTTCCATTAAGAGTGAAATTTACATGATAATAATTCAAAAATTAATAAATAT
Source organism: Nepenthes alata (assembly GCA_028571085.2). NCBI lineage: Eukaryota > Viridiplantae > Streptophyta > Magnoliopsida > Caryophyllales > Nepenthaceae > Nepenthes > Nepenthes alata. Next base: position 9,403 of record JAOVVI020019384.1, on the reverse strand, counting down.
TCTCTTTTAACTTGTGATTGCAAGCTTAAATGACACTTTCTTTCATTCTACCAACGTTACTGAAGTACTGCCACTCATCTGTTCTTTGCAATTGTAGAGTCGCTCCTCTTGACTCTCCTCCATAACCTTTTTCTGTCATTATGAACAAACTTTTCATTGGTCACATTAATATTACCATTAGCAATCAAAATCTTTATCAAATACCAATTTGAATACTTATACCATAACAAATAAGGCTTTGGTAAGCTTTCGTTTACTCTTACAAATATCATGTAGAAGCCCTTTTTATCAAAGATTACTAATTTAAATCAAATTCAATCTCGCATCTCAAGCTTTGTCACATTATTGGTTTGTAAGCAAACATTTTTAATGCTAATTTCCTTCAACGGGTCATCGTTCTCTATCTTCAATACCCTGTTATCCTTGACTTTTTAGGAGGTAAAGAAAGACTTCTTCAATATTATATGGAGTGAGAATCCATCATCCATAACCCAACTTCTTTGTTATGTTTTTCTTCGTGTAATTTGTATCTTTCCTTTATTCATTGAATGAAAAAAAAATCTAATTGATAAGTTTAAATTTTTAAAAATTCTTCTAAATGATTATTTTTAATTTTTTTTACCAGTGGATTAAATATTCAATAGATATTAATATTATTAAAAATTATATATAGCATTTTTGTAAACCTTTTTATATTATCAATATCTATTGAATATCTAACTTAATAGTAAAAAAAATTAAAATTAACTAATTTAGAAATTCTTAATTACATTTATTAAAATTTTCTTGCCCAACAAATAATATGATGTACTTATTACATCTCCTTAGAGAGATACAATATCCTCAAATTCTCTCAAATCCAGGATAAGACACCCTAAAATGTCACAAGTCAGGCCAATTCAGCCGAAATTATTGGCAGTGGCTCTTCTAAAGCGTATTGGGTTTGTTGTTATTCGTCTACATATTAAATTCTTTTACTTTTAATAATTGAGATGTATTTTTATAATAATAAAAGATAAAGTTGAGACAATATATTTAAAAAATCATCTTAATCTTAATCTTTTATCATTTTTGAATAATTTAAATTATTAAAAAAATTACAAAAGTTTGATATTTAGAAAAATTATAAATAAAATGAGAACAAACTTAGGTCCCTCAAAATTTCTCACACCCACCTACCTGAAACTATCAAAAAATTGTCAAAGTCACCACAAGAAAATTAGCATATGACCATGATTTTGGATCCAATAGTTACATATAAAGGTCATTGAATTCAACTATGAAATAATATTTTAGTCCCTATCTAGACCATATAACACGGAGATTCTATTTATTGTACTATACTTTTTCATATTGAGAAATTAATAAATTTAAGGCTTATACTGTTATATACAATATAAAATTGTATCATACTCGAGCGCCCCCTTACACGAATATCCTTTTTAAAACTAAGCGTAGATTTAGTATATGTTGACTTTATATCATATGATATGAAATAACTAAGAAAATATAAGTTTATGGATTAATTTTCATGTCAAACTATATATATTAATAGGATTGCGTTAAAAGTTTTTACTCTATTTTGTTGCCTATGAGACACTATCAAACCTCAAAAGTCTGCACTTTTGTTCAGTTTATGACCAATTTCCGCAACCAAATAAAGTTAGTCCGATTTACAAAACTCTCACTATGTATATATATGTGAGCATAGGAGAAGAGTTGGATTATTTAAAATTTATTATCTATAATTTTATCATTTTATGACGTGAAAACCTAGTTTCATGATTTTATTTTTTCATCTGCACAAATTCTCTCTTGTTGCTGAGATAAAATGGCTGGGGAGAACTTGCAAAGCTGAAACGATGCGTGTTTACAGATCCATGGCGGAACAGGTGAGCACAGATCCAAGCTGGAAAGTGTGGCAGCAGAGCTGGAAGAGACGAGGCAAAGTCTCCAAAAGGCAAGAGAAGAAGCAATATTTATGGCGGATAGCCTTTCTTCTGTCAAGGAAGAGCTGGAGAAGACGAAAAGAGAGCTTCAAAAGCTGATGCTACGCGAATCCCATGAAAATAAGATGGAGTTCGAGGTCACCGAAGACCTAAAATTCGTCGAAGATCCTGCCAAATTCAAATCTCAAGCCAAAACTGAAGAGATCAGCGAAGAAGATGGAGGCAAGAACCAGGAGAAGAGATATGTGAAGTTCGCAAATCCACCTCTTTCTAGGGTACTAGAAAGCAGTCCTCCTCTTGAGAAGAAGAAGAAGAAGAAGAAGAAGCAGCAGCCATTGATGCCCTTCATTGGAGGGATGTTTTGTAGGAAGAAAAGCAGCTATGAAGTCACATTTGATGGATCTCCGTGAATTTTCTTTCCAATGCAGAAGAACCAACCTACTTTGATTATTTTCATCTCTTTTTCTCTCCCTTTTTTTGGGTTCTCTATGTAACTGTTTGTGCTGTTGAGGCATGGCCGATTGAGAACGTAAGTGAGATACGTATACTTGTATTATACAACTTATACAAGATGCATTAATATAAAGTTTACTAAGCATTTTTTTCAATTTCATGAAAAGTATATGTATATTATTTTTGGTAACGAGGAATTTGTATCCCAATTTTTGTGAATTTATATATATTACTAAGCACATATGCATAGTATTAAAAATTAAACTCTTCAGTATATATTTAAAAGTGATGCCCAAGTATTCTAAATTGACCAAATTCATCCCGAATATAAATTTGGGAACAATTACTGTAAAAGAAAAGTTAAGAAAAATATATGCTTTTCCTATTAAGGTATAAATAGTATATTATATATTTTTTCCTGTTTTAAGGTGGAAAAATACTTTGTCATTTCATATTTTGTAAATATTATCTGAAATTTTCTATGTGTAGTAATTATATTTTTTTCGAAAATATTAAGTTCTAGATCAATTGTAGATAAATTATAAAAAAAATATAAAGCTATTTCAAGTTTTAGTTTTAGTTGTCCAATAGACAATGCATCACCTAACAACACAAACTATTATATATATATTAAGATTGAAAATCAAATATCAAACAACAACATCAAATTTTCGAGCATACAGGAACCCATCCTGCGAGGATCTATTGAAGAACTCAATGCAGTCAGCAATGGCCTCAGAATAATGAGAATTTGACGAGTAGTAATGCGATGAAGTGCTGCATGAAGTCCTTGGAGCATCACTCCTGCCGCCGCGTGATTGCTGCCTCGGAACCGACGTCGCCGGAGTAGCACGACTAATTCTCGGTGGGAGGGAGAAGATGAACCTCATGATGTTCTTATGAAAGCGATAGAGCATTTCCATTGTTTTCGAGTTGATCATCGTGTCGATGAGAAACCCTAGCGGCAGCTTCTCCTTCTACATGATAAAATTGTTCTTCACTACCACATTAACTACTATAATGAAGCTCTGGTTTTAATGAGGCTCATGGGCAGAATGATTAACATCTCCGGGAAGCGTAACGCTATCATATATGTTTGTGTTAAGTTTAGAATATTATAAATAAAAAAGGCTTGATATTTCTAAGTTATTATATTGATTTTATTTTAAATAACTAAGGAGTTCAGATTATAATAGAAAAGGCACGTGAAAGCCTCATGATTAGGTATATTCAGTAGGAAAAGAAGTCTGTCTAGCTAACAATTAGCATGTGAACTTAATGATTTGCATGGGCAGCCTCTCTTTTTATTACTTAATTATATCTAGCTAGTAGTATAAATAAAATGGGGTTAATTACGTGATTATCTTTAATTAAAAGCATTGTTTGCTGTCTAAAGTTTATAATTTAAGTTAAAGAAAGGGAGCATGACTAAATTTTGCAAATGTCGACGAATTATCCAAACAGCCTACGTGATTAATTAAGTATATATTATATGAAATAATTCGATTATTGTATGCGGTAGGAATTGCTACTATACATTAACAATAATTATTTAAAACAGGAGATATATCCCAATATGGTGGGTTGATGGGCAGGGCAGTGGCGGTGCAACGGTGGAATCTTGATGGGGCGGCAGGGTGTGGTGGCGATGGTGGCTTGGTGGCGGGTGGCTGTGAGGCGGTAGGAGTGTCGATGGTGTGATGGTGCTGGCGCCATTGGCGTGGCGGCGATGGTGAAAAAGTTAGTGCTGACGTCCCACTAAAAATTATATTTTTACATATAATAATAAAATGACACTTTAAATTAATTTATTATTTATTATATATTGTTATTCTTATGTAACGGATACTATAAAATTGATTCTCAGTCTAATTGCCACCAATTTGAAGAAACTAGACAAATATAAAGATAATAATTCTTAATTACATTATGAGCCTATTGTATTATCTTAAAATAATTATTTTATTTATATTTTATGTGATTGTAATAATCAATGTATTATAAAAAAATATTGCTAGGCTAGAGAAGCCTAATACCAAATAGCCTTTGGGTAGGTTCAGGCACCAATAGGCATGTCTAATTTATTAAAATTACTTCTTATATAAGTCATTTTTGGCTCTAGAATTTCTTTAATTATCTTTAAATATATTTAAATTATATAATATCTTATTTATTTATATATTCAGGCAAATAAATTTATACAAAAATAAATATTACATAATTTGACAAGTGTCACATGCTAAATGATTTCTTAATCATAAAAAAAATTAAAAATTATCGTCTAAATAATTTTTTAAAACAAATTAATTTATATAGGTAATAATTTTTATTAAACCACTATGATTAAGAAAGGAGACAAACTTATGGCTTCTATGTTGGTCACGTAGGTTTGTTTCCCTGTCTCCCTCTTAAGCAAAAAGGGAGCGACATCAAATAATAAATGGACATAAGTCACTCATTGGAGAGTTAATAAATTATATGTTCCTTTATACTTCCATGCATTTCGTAAGCTATTAAATTAACTAGCTAATGGGGTTTGGTTAATGTTTTCATTCGTCCCTTAATTAAATGTGGAAGTATTGGCCGACCCATGTATTTATAGATTGGGGGATTCTGCTCCGCAGAGTAGGATTTTTGCCCCGTAAAATTTTTTTTTTTATTTGGCGTGAAATTTTAAAATAGAAGAAAAAAAATTATTTATGGGGCGAAAATCCTACTCCGCGGAACAGGATCCCCGGTTCTATATATTTATATGATTAGGTTCATTAATACAATGTTTAGGGCAGTAAAGTACCATTTAGTAACAATGAGTGGTCTGCCTTCTCCATGAAGAGTGCCGACAAAGTATAAATATATAATAGCTTGAAAATAATTATAAATTTAAAATTTAAAATAATTATATATCTAATAGCCGTTGGAATTTCATACATATATTAAAGATATTGTATCTATTAATTATTAATGATGTCAAATATTTATTATATTTTGATATCTAGGGACTTGTATGTGATAAAAAACTTAAAATAGACATTTACTTTGAAAGTTTTATAAATTGGAGATTATTTTATGTTGCATGTGTACTGCAATATCACTTACATGTATTTATTTTGGCCTAAAATTTAACCTACTATGAAATTTGTTAAGTGCGGTTTAAAATAAGTTGGCTCAACTTAAAGTTAAAGTAGGGTCCAGTTAACAATAACCTAAATATGAGAGCATTAAACCGATCAGATTTTTGAAATAACAACCTCGTAGAGTATTAAACGGTGTATTTAATCATGACAAATGTTTATAGTCAAAAGATGAATAATAATATATCAATAAATAATCATTTCAAAAAATCATCAAAACAATACCCAAATTAACAGTCAGATACTTTTTTAATTAATTAAAATAACGATTACACTCTAAAAGTAACGCCTTTTACCCACTGTCGTAAAACACCTTCTAGCAAATTTAATAATTTTGAGGGCTAACCAGTCGATTAGGACTCCAATTATAAATTTAACTCTTCCCAAGTCAAAATGTGAAGAAATAGAGATCCAAAAAGGTATTCAAGTAAAAAGTACACTCCAAAAAAACCCCATCATCACAATTCACATTCATCTATATTATCTTTCAATTTAAGCTTTTTTCTGTATTTTTTTATTTTTTTAATAAAAATTATTAATTTGAGCCTTAGATAATATATTGAGAAATATACATCTTACCTCTCATTTAATATGTTATGGTGCAGAACAATGATTTGCAATCACGAAGGCCGGACCTGCTATCAATCGAACCAACCAAATGATCAATTCAACTCTCTAATTCGTATGACAATTCAATTTATTGATATGTATCAAAATTAACATCAAATAAATTTAGAAAAAGTATAAAAGTAGATAATAATAATATTTATACGCATACCTTCATTAAAATTGTCAAAATTAATATAAAGAGAGATAATAGATAAAAAAATTAATGTAAAATAGAACATATATATCTACTTTTAATAATTTTAATATAATATACGTGTATATATATAATATTATTCATTAATGATAATAGCTACTCTTGTTTGCTCCTAAATCTAATCCAAAAAATATCATTAGTCATAAAGTACTATCGCCAAAATTTACGGGATATCCCCAAAATAGTAAATATAAATATATTTATTTTTATCTATTTATTTATTATTAAAATATAATGTTATTTTTAACATTTTTTTTTATTATTTTTGGGGGTGATGCAAGCTGTGCCAAGTGAGTTCAAAATTTTGAGCAAGCCAAGAGCTGGGCGCAAGAACATAGCTATAGATAATAGTAATTAATTAGGAAATTAATTAATGATTAATTATCAAGGCGTGATCCTTCTGAGTATCAGAATCTCATTCAGGTAATTATTATTAGTAGTAATTATTAACCGAAGGAAGTTTTTCATGCGCGATGATGGTCTCTCTCAGGTAATAATTAATTATTGCATCGATTTCAGTAATCTAATTTTAGATTAAACAAAGTTAATTTTTTTACTAACTATAAATTTAAACTATTTTTAAATTATATTTGATTTTTTAAGTAATAATATAATAGATTAATGTAAATAAATACACAAAAAAACGTCGCTTATAAAACAAAAAAAAAATTAAGCATACAGAAAAACTTAAAAGATAACAATAGTTTAAAAAAAAGTACTACGATTAGACATAGGAGACCATAGTAATATCATAAATTAATAAAAAAAAATATTTTGATTGAAGACTCAGATAAAAAAAAAATTAACAAACAGTGTTAGGGTAAAGAATTGTATAGACAGATATTGTAATATCTTAAATTTTTATTCAGATTAATTTAATATTTATTATAATTTTAGGTAAATTAGGCGTGATAAAATTAATTAAATATTAAAAAATTTTGAGAAGATGTTTGGATCGGTTGGGTTGGCATCCGGGGTGCGCCCGTGTAGTCGCCCAAATATTAATTCAAATTTTAAAATAAAAAAAAACTAAAATTGAATATATAATAATAATAATAATAATATATTATCCTTATATATATATATATATATATCTCCATCGGATACTCTTAAATGTATAACGAGTACCAACTGTAAAATTTTTAATATTCCTTTAAATTTTTACGATATTAAATAAATTTTAAAACGTCCCATTTATTCAAATTTTTATTAGATATTAAAATATATTCAATAAGGTTCAGGATATTACATAGATAAGATTTAATGATAAAACATACCATAATTATATTTTATTTTATTAAAAAAATTAAATATAATTTTTTAAAAAAAATTTAGCTCGGTAGGACTTTTAGAAAATATATCATTAAATTTTAGATACAGTTGAAAATAAAAGTAATATTTATTATAAACAAACGTTGTAGATTAAATGACTCACGCTATTTTGCAGAAAACTATATATTATTTTTTTTATTAAAGTAGTAACAATAAATTTTTTTATTTGTTGGAGATCAAATTAAGTTCTCACATGAAGAATTTAAATTCTATTTTTGCACTTACTGACGCAATTTAATAACAATATTTTTTAAAGTCCTATATTTAAAAAAAAAGTATCAAACTAAAATTAATTTTTAGTAGTTTTTAATCAATTATATGCACAAATAATATGAATTACGTCGTATTACCTTTGAATAAGTTTATGATTTGTTTGCATGTAAATTATGACTTTATCTTAATTCAAAATATGAATTTATCTATTAACATATAAATTATTGTGGCTTTCTATTAGCCAAAAATTATTAATAGAATGAATAATATTATACGTTTAACTAAATTATTAAAATTTTTTGTAAACTTATTTTATGAAAAAAACTAAATTTATATTTATTATTTACGTGTTATTTATTTGATGGATATAGTTGCTAATGGTATAAAAAAACGTATTAAATGATTCGACCCATAATAAAATAGAAATCTGGTCAACTCATATAACATAAAGTTAGTATGTAAATCCGTCGGTCCTATCCAAGTAGTTTACCTTTTGAATAAAGACGAAATCAAAATCAACTGACTGAAACAAATAGCTCCCATCTCTTATTTGGTTCAATGACTTAGTTATCAGTTAGAAACCATTGGCCGAACGATATTTTTATATCTATTTGAATGGTTTTTTAAGTGGTTAGTATAAAAAGTTAATCGCCCCTCATTTCTATATAAACCCTTCATTCTATCAGGAAAATAGAACGATACTCAACTAAAAAATAATAATAATATGCTTCAAGTGTACACATACTCTATCCCATTAAGACACTTTTTATTAAGCACACATCACAAAATTATTTTTATAAGTATTTTCACTTTACATCATCTCTTTTCTTTTCACAAAGAAAGATTACTAATTTAAGCGTCGGAGGATATATAAAATGACGAGTCCCACCAATCGTTTGATTGTATATTTATTGTGTTACACATTATTCAAATTAGGAGCATATGGAGACCAAACCTACATTAGATCTATTAAATAGTTATTAATTTTTTAATTTATGTAATAATTTAAATTCGATAATATACCATTATTATAATATTATTCTAAGTATAAGAAATAGGATAAATAGAAATTTATTTTTTATGCTATTAATCAACTTAATAATTGATACTCGTCGTTTTGTATAGCACTACGAAGCAAGGAAGTACGGCTCTGGGATTAAAAACCACCAACTCCTCCAGGCTCGAGTAAACCCCCGTGAACCCGCCCGCCACCGAGTCGTACGAACCCGCTGCCGTGCCTTCCGGCAACTGCATGTCCTCCACCGGCGAGGCACCGCTATCCGCAGCACGGCGCACTCTTCCTGCGATGACACGGCACACCAGCATGGCCCGGCGTCCGTCGGTAGAATATAGGCAGCCGTGGGCTCCTCCACTAGTGGCGGTGGTCCGTACGCCACCGTCGCCTGGAAAACCGTGTCTATTCAAAAAAATTAAACAAGACATTCCAGTTAAATTCCTAATCCGTACTCTGTCTGATTTTTAAATATATTTAATATCCCAAT